>PVLC010021471.1:0-10000 GCA_004027655.1 Graphiurus murinus
CTCTCTCTCTCTCTCTCTCTCTCTCTCTCTCTCTCTCTCTCTCTCTCTCTTTCTCTCTCTCTCTTTTTGTATTGGTGATTGAACAAACAGGAGCATTCTACTTCTTAGCTAGACTCCCAGCCCTATTTTATTTTTTATTTTGAAACAGGATCTCCCTAAATTGCTGAGACTGCCTGGAACCTGCTATCTTCCTCTTTCAGCCTCCTAAGAACTGGGATTACAGGTATGGACCACCATGTCCAGCTGATATTCTGCATTTCTAACACCCTTCCAGACAAGGACAATGCTCAGTATCCATGACCTGCATTTTGAGTGTCAAGGCACTAGATAATTATTAAGATTCCTTTATTCTCTTTAACTTGAAATCAGGGTTAAACAAACAACAATTGGTCATCTGTTTTTGTAAATTCAATTCTTTGGGTACATATCTATGCTATGGTTTGTTGTTCTAGTTTTTTCTTAATTGCTTTATTTTGGCTCCTTAACAAAGTTTCAATGTCCTCCAAGATATAAATCATGCAATTTGTTTATTTGATGTCCATATGAGAGCATTGTTGGAGAAATATAAAACTGAAAAATGACTTTAGATGCCAGCTGGGCCAACTCTTTGTTTAGGATGCAAGGCCTATGTGGATGGAATGATTGTTCAATGTCACTTAACTAAGAGGTGAGACAAGATGAGAGAAACTCAAGTCTCTGGATTCAGGTCTCACATACTTTGTAATACATAAGCTTCCTGCCTTACTCTCTTAGACTTCTAAGAGACATATTCTGATTTTGCATATAGCAGTGGTCCAAGTATGAGCATTTGCAATCCTTTATCTGAGGACTCAAAAAGACCAAGGAGAAAAGCTGGCCAAGAATTTCAGGATCTTCTTAAAAATAGTCTAAGAGAAGCTATTGGACCAAGGTCAACAAAGTCTATAAGGAAAAGGAATGTTCACCAGGAAGATCTCTTTTGAAGACCAACTTACTCATTCCCCCCATTTGCAGAGTCAGCTGCAGACTACTCCTAGATGAATCATTTTTGGGAGACTTATCATCAGTTGAAAAGAATCACCTCATTCAAGTTTATGTCCTTTCCTTTTGACAATGCACATTCGATAACTATATGATGTGACAACATAAATCCTTGCCTCTTGCCTCCATTGCAAAGGACCAACTCAGCCCTAGATCCCCATGCAATGAGAGAATCCCTCCGTTGCAACTGTAATATAGTTCACCTTCTCCTTCTGCCTGTACCTGCTGCCTATCTACCTCCATATATATTCATCTTATTTTTCCTCTCCCCCATCTAGTTTTCCTACCTGCTGACACACAGGTGTCAATTTTGAGTGTACGGCCAATCCATATCCTGCATACATAGTGCCTTCTATATCTGTTTCAGTAGAATTTTAACTAGAGCAAGAATCGTTTCCCAGATGATCCTCCACACTGGGTATTGGGGATTTATGACTACAGCTTGAGGAGGTAGTAGAAACATGAAGATCAGTTCTATAGACATGTGGTACTAAAGAGTTTAAGAAGGAATCATTTAGGTTAAAAGCATTGGTGCCAGGTACTTGAGCACTAACTTGAGACTCTGCAGTATTACAAGCAACAGTTCTGGGGCCAGTGGCATCCTAGCAGCAATCATATCATTTGTGTTTGGCACCAGAGACTAGCTGAAGCTCTGGCAGCCTCCCCTGATAGACATCACCTCAGTGAGCAGAAGGGGAGAAAGAGAACCTCAGATACGGTGGTGTTCAAAACTATAAGAAGCATCTCTGGAGGTCTCCTTGACACAGTTGGCCAGCTGGAGAAAAAGGAAAGGAGGACACTGTTCCTGCAGTTTTCGATAGGGCTGAGCCAGAGATATATGCTTTGAGTAGTGGCATGATCTTATTTATACTCCTTGGATAATATGGCCTAGAGAGAGACATTGGCTAAGACTCATGGCTTCTTTTATTGGACCCCATTTCTCTATTAAATTCTATTCCCTGCACCTTCAGAGCAAATAATTCCACATCACACTGTCTGCTTTCTTTGATCCATGTGACTGGAAGAATGTCAGTTCCCCTCCCCCACCAGCCCTTCCACAGCCCAAGGCACAATCAATTTCAATATTCAGGGGAAATAGACCACACAGGATCTATGGTCTCCCAACAGGGACCTGACATATTAACTGTTGTAATGCTTCTAATTCAGTCTATTTACTTTGGGATAGGCCTGACTCTCCTGCTCATCATTTTAACCTATACATCGACTGTGTCATGACTATTTAGAGTGATGGGGGTGATCCTCAGGGCATAGTCATGAGAAGTCTGATGAGGGAGAAGTTACAGCGAGCCCTTGTCGCTTCAGGGTAATGATGACTAATTCCATTCACATCCCTCACCCCTGCATTGAAATCTTCTCTTGCCTTTTAAATTGACGTCTGTCGGAGGGAATGAGTCTCTGCTGGTGCTGTGGCTTGATGAATTGGTCCGGCAGAGGCACTCCTTCTTGTCATGAGCAGAGACAAGTGAGAGGAGCAAAGAATAGCAGAGGAGGGGTTCTGGGGGAGGGGAGCGCTCTCTGGGAAGAAGATAAATGAGCAGGGAGAGATGGGAAGCATCCTCAACCAAATGGCACTATTTTGATTCAAACACTTTTACAGCTTTTCCAACCTAGAAGCAGTGTACTGAGATGACTTCTTCACATGTATGTGTTCAAGAAAAAAAAAAAAAAACTTTCAGAAATACATGGTAAAGCACCATCAGGCAGACTTTATTTAGTACCATCAGGATAGGTACAAGGGCCACTACAATGGGATTTTGCAGCAGGAGAGAGAAATCAGGCTCTACTTTCAAATATGACATGAATATAACAAATATAATAAATGGGTCAGAATAAGACTTGGTAGATGGAAAATTACTAAGGGAATCATCAGGAGTAAGGATAGATTCATATTAAAATAACCTAAGAGGATTGTTGCTGAAGATATTCCAAGGCGATCAAATATCATCTGAAGGATGGTGAAGGATGAGGAACTTGATCAGGTATTGAAAGTAATTAAATACTGAGAGTAAGTGGTCCTTGGTAAACTGATTTAACAGGGTATTGTTGTTGTTGTTGCTTTTGTTTGGGTATTTTGGTTTGTTTGTTTGCTTGTTTTTTGCTAAATGTGAATTTGATAAGGAACTACACAGATATCCCTAGGAAAAGTTTTGGAACCTGACTAAAGTTTGGTCTAGCAGAGAATCATTGTCATATGTCACAGTCCTAAGTAGTTCAGGTTAGTGTCATATCTTTCAGAAGTATCTCCTAGGAGAAGCAAGTAAATAAGGCCTACGTGGTGGCAGGTGATTCCATACAAGCAACTCTTCTTTGTTAGGCTGCCTGGAATCTAGAATAGGATGTTGACTCTATACATTCTTACTTAGCTACAGTGAAAGAAGAGCCTTCAGATCAATGAATCTCCAGATTATCAATGTTGAGCTTGTAGCAATAGAGTTGGTTGTGTTTAGATATCAAGTAAATGCATATGTTTGGGGTCAAGCTTGAAAATAAAAACTAAAGGATGTATGTAAAAATGCTTTAACTTTTACAATATGACTCAATTGTTCTCTCTTATTGGAGAGAATTTTAAAATTTTATTTTGCTTTTGTTTAAACTATTAATGCCTGAAGGCTTTTTAAAACACAAGCAAATTCAATGTCTGGTTTGGTAGAATCTTCCAATAGCAGTGTACAATGCTACTAATTAATGTCAGTAGGCTGGGAATGGTTATGCTTGCCTTTAAAATAAATGGTCAGATACTAATTTTTTCTTATTACATTGATAAATCTCTCATTTTTAAAAATTTCCATTAATTTTGATATATTTGATCTGCAAAATAAAGTCCCAATGACTGGGAGAGTTGTTTAATGTTTGGGCAAGCCGCTACTCACCTCTCATCTTGGAATAGGTTCTGGCTCAAAACTGACTCCCCAGCAAGACCAGAAAAGGCCTGAAGGAATCTGGCCCAGCTCCCAGGAATTTTGGTTGGGCAGATTCTCAGAAGGCCAAGGTGTTTCCGAGGATAACCAGGGGAGCTCCCTACTGGCCAGGATGAGCTCTGAAATCGTGATCTGGAATCATGCCGTCAGTCCTGGAGAAAACCCAAAGCCATAGATTAGCTGTAGAATGAATCCAGCAACGGGGATGGCTGAGGTCAAAGGCAGGCTTTTCAAGGCCTTTTTTATACTCAGAGGAACTCCCTGCTCAGCACAGACAGAGGTGAACCAGGGGCAGGAGAGGATAGATAAACCAAGTTCTGCCACTGCCAGACTTGCTTAGACCAAGAACTTGAGATCATGTCCCTTGGCTTGTAATAACTCTGGCATGCCCATGACCACAGATAATGACAACATTCACTATAATTTGCTGAATAATTCCTCTGCCAGGCACTAGGCTGGCTTAATTACAAAACAGCACTAAAAATAAAAATTGTTGTACCTTTTTTTATCTTTCTTTCTGGACAATAAGCTCTTTGAGGAGGGGGGGTTTATTTTTTTATACTGATCTTCTCTGCTCTGATCATAATGTCTGGTGATACTAGAGACTCGGACAGACTTAATAAACTCAAGTTCATGTAACTTATCCAATATCGTTCACACAACTAGCAAACAGAAGAACCAAGAATCAAATCTAGGTTTATCTAAATGCAAAGCATATAGCAACCTCCTATACCACACCTCTCTCTTGCCTCTGCCCTCTTCCAGGTCTTGATTTAGGTACACAATCTTTAAAGAAATAAAGATTTAGAGATGGTGGAAAAGAGTCAACTCACACAACAGTAATTTTTATGATATCGCTGCTTACACTTTTCCCAGGATAGAGCCAAAGAATAGCAATTTATCAAAATGATGCCATGCTTTTTTTTTTTTTTCTGAGAATATGGAACTTCTGAGTGGAAGGGAGAAGTTGTCTGCCAGCAATCACTCCATTTGGATTTTGGGTAGATAATTTGCTAGCATATTCATTAACTTATTTCATGTTACTTCAATAAAATGATTAGAAATGAGACTAAATCATGTCTCAGGATCTAGAGTAATAATAAATTAATTTTTACTCTTCATCATTTACATGTATATTATTTTTCTTATATCAAAACTTTACTTGAAACTAGACAGGGGTAGTATTTTGTCCAACATCCCCAAACCTAACTGGATATTAGAATGACTCAAAGATTCTTATTCAATTGCCCTGGGACCAGGCCCAGGCAACAGTATTTTTAAACAAAGCCAGATATATGTACAGCCAGAAGCAGCCACACTGCTTAGTTCCATCTGTTAATGAACAGCACACAAGGTCAGGCATACATGGGGACCTAACATTTTGTCACTCTAATAGAAGAATCTCAATTATGACCTAATATTTGCAGAATTATTGATATGAGATATTAATTTTCAAGGGCTATTGATTTTTAGAGGCACCTACAGGTATTTATGCCATTATTTAACATTTGCAAGACTATAATTTTAATTATTGAGTTTATGCCCATTCTCTCCATTACTAACCACATACAGAAAAATTTTCTGAGGCCAGAAACCATGTCTAATTAACCTAAGGGTTATTTAGACTTAAGAAAAGACGACTGAAAAGCAACTTAATGAGTCCAATTATTTCCTTCAAGCTCAGGAAGGGCATTAGCAGCTTGCCTCCCTTGGACACAAAGCAGATGGACCTCCTCCTAACCTCCCTGCAGTCTTTCCCCCAACAAACTGAGCTTTGGCTCAAGAGGAAATGATTTGATAACTACCAACAGTTGTTGTTGTTATTGTTTTATAGAACTTAAAAAAAGAAACAAAAAGGATATGCTGATTTAGAACCACTTAATGTATATTGTCAAGATTCTATTATAGATAATCATAGTATTAGTTGATTGAATTAGTAAAATACTCTCACTGGCTTAATATTTCTCAGATCCACTGTGTAACCTATGTCAGTTGGTAAGGGGTAGAAAGAAGGACTCTACTGCAGTCTCCCTGGCACACATAGGCCTCCATTCTTGTGGCTGAACATCTGGAACATACAGCCTTCTCATCTGCTATATGAAGGGAAGAGAGAGGTATTGGAAATTGTCCATAGGCTTTTCCTTTCTTCACTTTGACACATGTGTGTTTGCAGTTTCCGAGCCAAAAGGAGTTACGTTCCTCACTGCAACCAGACGGGAAAAGATTGGGCAAGTAGTGCAGAATTCTGTTGGCGATATTCTCTCTGCCACAATATTCTACCATGCCATGTCTATGACTCTGTCCAGTATTTTTATTTAGATTGATTCCCTTGTATACCCCAGAGTACTGCTTCCCTGCCATTCCTTAGAAAGGGGAGCAAGTTCCTCTCCTTTGCTTATACCTTATAGACAGGAGTCATAGACGTCATTTAGAAGCCATTATTTATTTGTACTGAGAATAAGATGAGAAATAAAATACTTATCCAAATGGGAAAAATAACTTCATAGTGGTCTTGAGTGCCTTTCATGTGTATTTATTCATTCACTCACCATGGGTTATTTTCTAGGGCTCAGAATGGTAGAATAAACTTGTCTTGCATAACTTGTGCACAATCATGCCTAGATTTGGTAGCCTCTTGAGTGGCCTTACAACTCCACTGAAGAATTGGCATTAGAAAATTCTTTAATTGAGCCAGGTTTTGCACAGTTGAAGAAAATCCATAATGAAAAATAAACTAGACAATTTTGAAAAGAGCATTACATTAGTTTTTCCAGAATGCTGAAGGCTGAGTTCTCAGGAAACTATCTGCTTAATGAGGTGCCCTTAGGAGAAAATAAGAGCTCCTTTTCATAGAATTTCCATTTGGCAACAGTTGTTCCCAGCATCCAAGTTTCTCTTCATAGAGATAATCAGGCCAACAGAAAGCAAGCATGCCTCTTTGATGACTTAAAGATGATTTTTAAAATTTTCGGTCACTGTAATGAAGAAATTTAAGGAAATTTTCTCTTTGAAAGCTATTTATGGTAGCTTTTCGACTATGAAAATTAAGCCTAAGATATTTATTAAGGGCAGAAAGAAGAAGTATGTAAGAAAAAGTAGAGATAAAAAATTCAAATGACACTGACAAATTTTTAGATTATGTTGTTTCTTTACGCATTAACAATTAAAGGTAGATGAAATCTGTATCCATTGTAAATCAGCATGAATATTTCAAAATGCTTTGCCAATATGCTAACAAATGTTATTGTTGTATGTAGTGTCCTATAAGGATCAAGTCATGGATTATGATAATTCATTTAAATGACACTTGAAATAATCTCACAAGGAAAAAATTAAGAAAATATTTTAAGTGAATTGATGCATACAATGCTGAAAATATATGTAATCTATGTAGGATATTCCATTATGACAAGTCTTTATTCATTGGAAATATGCTCTCTTACACCTAAACATTCTGAAAACCACCCAATTCTTATTTGCAAGTATTTAGAACACTGCCCCACCCCCCAGCTGCATGTAAAAAACACCCATAAAGCTTTTATAAAATTGTGATGATGAAGCCCCAGTTAAACCACTTGAGTCTGAATCTCAGAGGATGATGCCACATGGTAATATTTTCCACACATACTTCCCCCCCAACCCCACTCCCTGTAATTCTAATGTGCAATCAAAATTGGCAACCACTGAGACAGAACACTTCCTCCCTCTCCAGGTAGCTGCAATTCTTTTTCTTCAAACTCCCTATTTTCACACTTTCTACCCTTTATAAAAAGTAGAGGTGTATATTGCTTTTCCTTTATTGAAGAGTAAGCTCCTAGATGGCAGAGCCTATGTCTGATATCTATTGGCATTCTCTGAGTTTCTAGCAAGGCACATGGCAGGTATCATGTTGAACAAGTGCTAGCTATTTGAACATCATGTTGTCTGATTATCCTATAAATAGAATTCCAAATTTTTAATTTCACAGACTCTAAGAAGTTTTTTTTTTTTTTTTCATGGAGCTACAAAGCAAGATCTGTGAGAAAATAAAAAATGGTTAGGTTCTGGTGAGAGCTCTCTACAGTTTGCTGACTGGAAGGCTGCAAATAGACTTCTCACTCTATTCTCACATTGTAAGAAGAAGATCAGAGCAATCGGGGATCACTTTTATAAGGGCACTAATCTCATCCATGAGAACTGCATCCTCATAATATAACACCCCCAAGTCCTTCCTCATAATACATTAGGGTATGTTAGGATGGTAACATATGAATTGTGAAGGGATACCAACATCCTGTCCATTGTACCTAGTACCTGAGTGCAATCAGATGAACAGCATCTTACCTGATGATCCAGCTCCTCTCCAAGGCAGATTATATATATGTAACTGTGATGATGCAGAAGCTCTTCCTTTCACAATTATAGACAGAGTCACCAGTCTTTACTACACCACTAATAAAGAATGATTATATAGTATCATTGTTATACATCAAGTCATCCAAGAGCCAGACTCAAGGGTTTTGCCATATTTGCACAGCTTCTATACTGTTTATAACATTTAATGTTTTCAATACAATTCACTATTATTCAAATAGATGAATTTCAAAAGGAAATTTCAAATCTCTGCTATAAATAGTAGTGCCTATAACAGGACATATATAGACATCAAAATAAAATGTTTGTTTATATCATATATCAGCAACAGTACTTGAACCACCTATACAATGCAAAACAGCATAAGAAAAAACATGTTTTTCAATTATTGCTTGCATTATATTTCCATCATCTTTCCAGAGTTCCTGTAGTGGCAAAAATGCCTAAAATAAAGACTTTTGAATTCAACTAATAGGTAGTAACTTAGATGAATAGAGAGTGTAACCTCTGCCTATTTCCAGGTTCTTGAGGAAGGGAGAAAGCTTTAATGAATTGTATAAAAAGGAGGACTATGGAATGCTCAACAATCCTCTTTGGAGGCATTTTACCAATGAGCAAGCCAAATCTATAACATCCAGTCACAGAGATAATAGGATGTGGAGCACAGCACCTCAGCATTTATCACAGTGTGCAAGCATTTTTGTGCCTATTTTTTCTTTGTTCATTGGCTTATTAAATGTCTAGAGCACCGCTCTAGTTCTAAGAGTAGGGACCATATTTACTTTTAGAGTCCCAGCGATTGGCGCAGAGTAATTGTCAAATCGGTATTTGTTACATCAGTGACTACATATCTTCTTCCATTCTTTACCTCCCCTACCAAAGTGAAGGTCTTCTGCACTCACATTCTACTCTGATCTGAAATACACAGCTTTAAATGCTACTCAGTGACATTTTTATGTACCTCTTACAGCAACCCCCAAACCTGCACTTTCTCCTACTCCCAACCCCCCCTGGATATTTTCTTCCCCACCCATAAAACCCTCATCTGCTAGCAATTTACTTCTCTATGGCAATTTACTTCTCTACTCAGGCCAGACTCTGTCAGTGCCTGGGGACCCAGAGCTTAGACTCTCAGGAGGCCGTGCCAAGGGAGGGGGTGATTACCCTAAGACACATTTTGTCATCTTACTTTATAATTCACAGCAGCACAAAGCACAGGATTGGCTTGACTTTCTGACGTCAAGGAATAAAAACGACAGAAGACCTGGAATGTGTCCTGCGTGATTCAGCAAGGCACTTCCACTGCCGAAACAGTGTCTTAAACATTTCTTCCTTCACCCTCTTTCCATTCATCCTGTCCTGTCAACACTAGCCTTAACCTAACAAAGAATCTAGGGAAAGCTGGGCAAGAAACGAGAGAGAGAGAGAGAGAGAGAGAGAGAGAGAGAGAGAGAGAGAGAGAGAGAGAGAGAGAGAGAGAGAGAGAGAAAGAAACACCCTGCTATCCAATACCCATAAAAAATTTGTTTTTAATTCCCTGACTATCACAGATAGAAGCTGCTGCTAGCATTTAAGATAAGATTAGTTGGTGTTGTGCTATCAGCACCTCCACATTTTCCCTGCAGGGATTCCTTCTGACAGGCTGAAGCTGGAGGCATGTCTCAGGATTAACACGAGCTAATGATTAT
>PVLC010021471.1:15000-27910 GCA_004027655.1 Graphiurus murinus
TCCGTGCTAAGACCTAATGTCCATGAATAGGATGGGCGCAGAATGAGAAGAGTCAGCCTTCCTCCGGCTTTGAATTGTGGCAAATAATGATAATAGTTATAATAGTAGCTTAACCCCATACTCAAGGCAACTCAAAAGTGACTTTAAGAAATTTATTATCAGCCACCAACCATGTTCTCAGCACACTCCTCAGCAGTAAGAGGGGTAGAAAGGTAACAAAAGAAATTAAGTGCTGCCTATCTAGAAAGACTGACTATAAAGGAAAGACACAAATACAGGTGGGATGTGGTGGCCCACGCCTGTAATCCCAGTATTCCAGAGGCTGAAACAGGTGAATGGAAGGTTCAAGGTCAGTCTCAGCAATTTAGTGAAACTCCCAGGAACCTAGCAAGACCCCGTTTCAAAATAAAAAGTAAAAAGGGCTGGGAGTGTAGCTCAGAGGTAGAATTCCCCTGGATTCAATCCCCAGCACCATACACACACATACACACAAAAAAAGAAATACATAAGAGAGGATACAGACTAACAGATTTGACTGCTTTAATTTGAGAATATTATACATAAAAAAATTTAATCCACAGTGAAAGTCTTTGCATACTTTGCACTAACCTCAGGTTTAACATGAAATCAGAAATAACTGGACTACATTGCTTACAATAGGCAAACGCTGGATATAATGACAATCCAAGAACAGTGGAAAGAAAGGTTATTTCACAAAAAGCATTATGCAAGTACTCAGTGTATCTTCAGGCACAAAATTAGAAGAAGAAGAGCTACACTCTCAGATTTGACTCGGAACCCCGCAATCAGAGTCTGTCCTCCTGTCACAGCCATTTTAAGTGCATGCACTTTTGGGACAGAGTTTTATTATTGACCAGAGTATCATATTCCATTTCCCTAATTGTGATCCCATTGTACTTTCACACTTCCCTTTGCAACCTTCTTTGGTTGCTGCCTTTGAACTATTGGTCTTTTCAACATAAATGTTCTGAAGCTGGAAATGGCTGAGACCTCAGTGACTTAAACCCCAAAGTCTACCTTTTTTGCTACCTAAATTACTCCTTGGACAGCTGGCAGAAACATTTCTTATCAGAGATGTTCCTTAAATAAGTGATTAGAAGGTATGGTAAATAGATAGTGGCTGATTATTGAAGCCCAAGAAAGGGATGTTAAATGTATCTTCTCTGAAGCATTAGCTGGTTGTTAGGAATGTGTTAAATGGTGCCCTGGTGTCTTGAATTAGTTAACGGTATTAAGTTTGTGATTAGAATGACTTTGACTCTGGGGAGAAACTAACTTAATATTATTTTTCCACAGGGCTCAAAACCTTAACACAAAAGCCAGCCAAATGTTCCTAATTCTGGGGAACATGTTATTTTAGCCTTTGTGATGATGACTCAACACTGAGTCTCACTGCTATGTGGAATTCCAACAGAGATGACATTTTGCAATCCACGGCAGCAACATGTCCCCTGGCTGGAGGCAAACCAAGAAATAGTTCACTTCCAATGGGTCTCTAAACAGCTGTCAGGTCAGAATAACTTTAAGTCATTACCTAGCTGAGCCATGTTGAACCAGTGACTTTTAAGTGGTGAAAATCTCTGTATCATGTTACTAATCTCACTGGCCAACAGTGGCTATGTCAACAACCTATGTTCCCTCTTAGTAAGCAGGCAAAAATAATACAGCTCTCGTTATTGGAAGTTAAAGGAGAAGTTGAGAGGTTGAAAAGTTCAGCAAGTGAGGAAGTCGAAAATAGGCCTCCTTAGAGCTTTGCTCCATGATGATTCATGACAGCCTTTAAATCACAATGTGCCACAAAAGAATCCACTCCAACTTCTGACCTGCTCATGCTTAGCAAGGCAGACCTTCTTCACAAAGACCCCTGAGAAGCCTTCCTTTAGTCCACATTAGCTCTAGAACTTGGTCCCAATTGCCTGACCGATTAGCAGCTCAACAGTCTAAAGTTAAAGAAATAGGGAGCAGCTCTAAGTCTCTCTCTATGATTACTTATAAACCCTTCAAATCTAGACTCAAATAGCTTCCCTATAGTTTTCCTCAATTGATTAACTCCGACTGGTTTATCACTAAACCATTCATTTACTTTAACAATCCACTAAAGCCTCAGATAAAATGCATTTCATGTCCCTTCTTGGGCCTTTAATAATTAGCTGTGTCTACCATGTCTTTTAATCTCTTACTTAATGAGTGCCTCCAATCTTTAATAATTTAAAAGGATATCAAGCCAAGTATCAATTAAAGAGAACTGTTCCAGGCAGCAAAAACAATAAGTGTGAAGTCAGTAGAGAAAAGCACATAGAGCCCTGTTGCTTTCTACTGCTCAAGAGCACTTGAAAACTATGGGATTATTTCAAAACATTACACTTCACTGCAATTTATTTTAGTTAGCTTATGGGCAAAATTAAATGTAAGAAATAAGCATGAAATATTTTGTAGATATTCAAAAGAGAATCATGCCTGGCAATATCCAGCCTAACTCTTCTTTCTAAATACATTGCAACTTTCTCAGCTCACCCCCACTACCCAAGAACACTAGAGATAGCCTCAGCAACAATTTACTGGTTCCTCCCCCTTCCAATTTCCTGACTCCTCTTAAAACTCCTGATTGTTGCAAAATATCCAATGCATTGAAAGTGTTCCATACTACCACAAAGGACATGGGTTCTATACACATTACTTGGTTTTGTAAGAGATTCATCTTGACTCTTGGTATTTCCTCATTCCTGGAAGACCATTAAACCAAGTCAGCTCAAAATAGTGCTTATCTTCTAAATGAATTGGAAAGAGCCCAGGTATAATAAGCTAAACTAAACCACAGTCACCTGAAAGAGTCTTTGATAGACTAGTAAGATGGCTGCAATACTCCCCTCTCTGTGTCAGACTTTACAATGTGGCTTTGCAGGGTTTCCTACTTTGAGGTAGAGTCTAGTTCCATGCCCCTTGAATCTGAAGTGGCTTTGTCATTTTCTTTGGTGAACAACATGTGGCAGAAGTGATGTTGTGCCTGTTCTGAGCCCAGGCTACAAGACGCCTTGCACATTTCTGCTTGTTCCCTTGGAAACTTGCCCAGGTGCCTTACCCTGCTGGAGGAGGAGAAAGTACACAGGGGAGTCAACTCTCACAGATAAAGAACATCTTTGGCAGCCAACCTTAGCTAGCCTAACAGCAAATAGAGACACATGTAAAAGCTAGCTCTGGGAATAAAGAAGCCATCCAGTGGAGACCAGCCCAAATTATAGACATATAGATTATGAGCTAAATAATTGGTTACTGTTGTCTTAAGCATTTAAATTTTGGGGTAGTCTAATATCCTGCAAAAATTAGTTGATATAATGCCCCAAATTTTACTATCTGGCCTTCCTGGGAGTTTTCTGAATAATACAAAGCCCCAAACCACTCATTAAAAAACAAAATTTTAAAAAAATGTATTTTTGAAGCTAGACTCCAAATTTTCAAGTTATTCCATATCCATGAGTCACTATATCCCTGCCTTGAACAATTTCTCAACTACTTCCAAATGTTCTTATTATATACATCTCTATATTTCCTGAAATATACTCATGAGAATGTTCCTTATTGCTAAAAAGCCTGAGATCCTAATATTTCCCACACATGGAATTTCTTCCATTAATTTATAAGTATGTGTGTTGGGGGAAAAATCACCCATCAATATCTATAATGTTAATACCCCATATTTATTAATTTGAATGTCTCCATAGTAGCAACAGCAACTTTCAAAGCAACAGCAATTTCAGTGTTACTCAGGAAAACATGCAGATCACACCATCAGTGTCTTCATAAGCAATTGATTCATGAGATAACAGTAAGAGTAACTCATATGCTTCTTCCCTAATACACCAACTTGGATGAATACCACAGAGTTTTGACAGTTTCTGATGACATTAGGAGACTGGGCTGAACATGCTCTTGGTGCCGTCACACCACTGATATCATCTGGTTTTGCTTGCTGTGGAGATAACATGTTGAGATGTCAGTCTTGATATGCTCAAGCACTGATATACCTGAGCTCTAATCAGAATAGGAAGGCATGGAACAGGAGGGAGAAGTAGGGAGGAAAAAAGGACTCCTTTCTTTGTTCCATCCAGTCCCATGCATCCAGTGGAAGAAAGACTCTCTTCCCTTATCTCTGAATCAATAGCCATGATGTCAGTGCTACAGGCCTAGGGGCTCCTCTGCCTATATCTTCTCTCTCATTTGTATATCATGCAATCATTTTCAAAGACTAATTCAGATCAAATAAATGCTGGATTCATTTTTTTAATGAAAATCCACTTAGAATACAAATTTCCAAATATGTCAAGAGTCCCTAAGCATTGATATGTTTGAAGGGCTAGTCACTATTTCAGAATTCAAAATACCATCTCTTTTGAACACAGATATTATATGACACAGTCCAACTTTGTTTTGATTGCTTTTGATATTTTCTAGGAAGTAAATGACAAATTTCTATTTAGAAAACTAGTACCTCCTTATAGCTTTGTTTTTCTGAAATAGAATTAGTCCTCTTGATATCTCTACTGGTATATATCTAAAACAGGTACTGATAATATCACTATAAAGAACATATATGAATGTGGCATGTATAAATTGGATAAGCTAGAATGCAAATCTTTTTTGAAACTTGACCTTACAGTAATCACTAGCTATTCAATAAGGCAAATTAAGGCCTGGAAAATGACAAATATATTGTTCTAGAACTAAATGTAAGCCTGGGTGCATTTACATAATAATAACTGTAATGTTAGTAAAAAAAATCATTGAACATTTACTAGGATATAGTCAAACTAGGATATGCACATCAAACACATAGTCTCATTTAATTTTTATACCAACTCTGTGATGTAACTACCATCATTTCTGTTTTCTGGCCAAATAAAAATAGTAAGAATAACAACACAGAGCTTCCTTGATATCACGCCCTTACATTCTCTAATTTCAATCCTATCTTCCTTTTTTTTTTTTTTTTAGAATTTTAGTGACATAATATAATTATGTATTATAATGAGATTAAAAGCGATATATTCATATATGCATACATCTCTTGGTGTTTTCTTCCTAACCCCATCCTACTACCCCTTTTCTTCCCTGTACATGCTAGTGAGGTTTATGAGCATAGACACTGAGTACATTAGAACATTTATGCTTTTGAAACTAGATAATATAACTATGGTGATTTATTTTGCTTCTAACGTTGATAGATTATTTTCTAAACAGAGTAATTTCTAAAATCTAGCTTTCTAATATCTCTAGAATAAGATAAGTAATTTTCTTCTATACACTAAACTCTGGCTATGTTGGGGTTGGTGTTAGGACCACTTTCCATAGTACCCTATCACAAGTGAGTGACTCGTCATTACAGGAAGATGGGAAAGCATAGGAATCTGTGTTATTATAAACTCAAGGGCTCTGTCACAGAAGTCTCCGAAAGTCAAAGCACATCGTCAAGTCTCACCTCTCAAGTCTCACCTTTCCTGGAATGTATATTCCCATAATATTGGCTAGGGTGTGATGATTTTTTCAAGTTTATTGAGGTATAGTTGGCAAACTATATTGAAGAAAGTATATATTTAAGGTATACAGTGTGATGTTATGTACATATACATTGTGAAATGACTGCAACTATCAAGCTAATTAACATATCCATTAATATAGTTACCATGTGGATCAACCTTCTTAGCAAATAGCAAATTTTAGTTACACAATGAAGTATTATTAACTATGTTATATGTTAGGTCTCCAAACACTTATTCATGCTGCATAGCTAAAACTTTCAACGTTTTTACTAAGATCACCATTTTCCTCAACCTCGAGTCTTTGAAAACCACCATTCTATTCTCTGCTTCTATAAATTTGACTTTTTAAGATTTCACACATAAGTGGGAATATGCAGCATTTGTCTTTCTTTGCCTAGCTTATTTTACTTAGTATAATGTCCTCCAGATTCTTCCATGTTCTTTATATAAAATCACATCATATATGCTAACTTTATTAATTTATTGATAAGTACATAGATTGACTTTATATATTAGCTATTTTAAATAGTGCTCTAATGAACAAAAAGTGCATATATTTATTTGCATGCTAATTTCAGTTCTTCTTAATATATGCTCAAAAGTAGGATTGCTGAATCATAAGGTAATTCCATTTTTAATTTTTTGAAATACTTACTGTTTTCTATATAGATGCATCAATTTACCTTTCTACCAACAGTAAAAAGATTTTTCCTTGTCTCCACACCCTCACCAACAATTCACCTTTTTTTCTTTTGGCAATAGGCACCCTAACAAGTATGAAGTGATATCTTATTGTGGTTTTGATTTGCATTTCCCTGATGATTAGTGATTTTGAGCACTTGTTCAACAAATACTACTATTGATGTTTGTGAGGCTTTTTTTTTTTTCATATTGTTTTGCTTTCTTCTCCTCTTGCTTTCTTCCTTTGTGATTTTACCAGTTTTTGTAGTGGTATATTTCATTCCCTTATCTTGGTGTATCTATTACAAGTTTTTCTTTTTGGTTACAAAGAGGCTTATGTAAAACATCTTAAAGTTATAACAGTCAATTTTGAACTAAAAATACCTTAACTCTGCCCATGTTAAAAACCTCTACTCTTTAATTTCTCCTTCCTCTATTTTTTTACTGATATCATAATTTAATTTTTTTATATTTTATATCCATTAACAAACTGTTATATCTATAATAATTTTGTTTAACTTCTATACTAGAATTAAGTTACTTACATACCACTATTATGTATTTGAACATTATGAATTTTACTGTATTCTTATCTTTACAACGAGTTTTATATTTTCATACATTTTTGTGTTGTTATTAAATATCCTTTCCTTTCAATGTAAAGAACTTCTAGCATGTCAGCCAGGTCAGGTGGTAATGAACTCTCTCAGTTTTTGCTTTTTGAAGAAAGTCCTTATTTCTCATTCATCTCTTAAAAAATAGTTTTGCTGGGTATAGTATTTTTGGTTAGCACACTTTTTTCCTATAGCACTTTTAGTATATTGTCCCCACTTGCTTTCTTGTTCTACAAGATTTCTGCTGAAAAATCTACTTGCAATCTTATTAAAGTTTCCTTGTTTTTCTGTTTATCTTTGACTTTTGAGAATCTGATTATAATTAAGATCTCTTTATGATTAATTTTACTTGGAGTTCTTTGGAATTAACTGATTTGGATGTTAATTTTCTTCTCCAGATTAGGGTAGTTTTTATTATTTCTTCAAATAATTTTATTCCCTTTTCTCTTTCTTTCTTTCTTTTTTTTTTTTTTTTTGTTCATGTTTGTTTGTTTGTTTGTTTGCTTGTTTTTTTGCCATATTGGGGATTGAACTCAGGGGCAGTCTACCTCCAAGCTACATCCTCAGCCCTATTTTTTATTCTTTATTTTGAAACAGGGTCTCACTAAGTTGCAGAAGGCTTCACTAAGTAGCTGAGGCTGCCCGTGAACCAGGATCCTCCAGTCTCAGTCTCCCAAGTACTGAGATTACAAGCGTATGCCACCACACCTGGTGCCCTTTCTCTTTCTTGACTCCTTTGGAACTCAAATAATTTACATGTTGATTGATTTGCTTGATAGTGTCTCCTAAGTTCTGTAGGTTTTCTTCACCCTTTTTCATTATTTTATTTTTTTCCTCTAAGTATTTTCAAATGACACGACTTTGAGCTTAATGATTCTTTCTTCTATTTGGTCAAGTTTTCTGTTGAACCTCTGATAGTTTTCAACTCAGTCATTGTGTTATTCAGCTCCAAATTTCTTTTGGCTCTTTTTTATGGTTTGTATTACTTTATGGAACTACTAATTTTATTCATGTATCATTATTCTGATTCTGTTTAATTGTCTACCTGTATTTTCTTGTATTTAATGGACTTCTTTAAGATGATTATTTTTAATTCTTTGTTAAGTAGTTCATAGATATCCAGTTTTTAAAGTTCTTCTACTGATTCTTTGTTACTCTGATGCTATCATGTTTTCCTAATTATTTGTGATCCCTGTGATTTGTACATTTGAATAAATAACCACATCTTTCCCTGGATTTGGCAGGAAAAGCCTTATACATAGAGAAATTCTGGTGCAACCAAGCTGACCAGGTCAATGGTGGTCTTGCTGCTGAAATCCTGGGGTAGGATATCATGGTTCATGAGTAAGTGGATTGGAGACCCTAGCATCTGTGCCTCTAGGCGTAAGCCTGAAGCCGGAGGCAGCAGGGACCAGTTTGACTCTGGGTTCACAAGGGCACTACTATTAACATCTATAGTGAAGAAAATTTCTCAGGTCACTCTCTCTCTCTCATGCAGAAGGTAACTCCCTTGATGCTGTACTCTGTGGATTTGAGGGAAGAATCAGGTAAGCCAAGTATTCTTAATCTCTCGAATATGCCATTTCTTATTTGTGTACATCCAGGTGCTGTGATTTCTTAGTTCTTATAAAAGGTATTTTATCTTTTGCATGGATTATTAAAACTAATGTTTCTGTGAGAGTACAAGTGCTAGAAACTTCTATTCAGCCATCTTTCTCACATCACAATCCCATAAATATTCTTAAGATAATAAAATTATCAAACATTCCAGAGCTCAAATAGATACAAGATAGAAAGTGTTTCTATTTTTCACCTCATCTAAGCATAGTACTGCTTATAGGCTGCATTGTATAGTTTCTTTTGCCGAAGTATGGAGAAGGTTTTCTAGAAAAGGTTTCTTCAAGAAGAATATTTTCACTCCATTGATTACTTGTTCATTGTAAAGGAAATAATATACTATTGCAATAAAGAGATATGGTGGTCATCAACTTAGCAAATGATAAAATTTAGCAATACTAATAGTAGAAACAATCTGACATTATAATCTGTGGTTATAAAGAAATAAAAAAATGAATTACGGTGCTTGAAGATTGTTCTTATCAACACATTAACATAAACCTAAACATTAGGAAAGAAACAAATACAGTATGTGAGAAACTCTACAGTGCAACTTACCTAGACCCTTTAAAAAATTAATGTTATAAAACCCAAAGGGAAAAAAAAGATGGAGTGAATGTAATAAAGACAAATAAAAATCAATGCAAAAGGTAAATATTTATTAGTTTCTAGGCTGAAAACAGGTTAATATAAATAACATTCTTCAAGCAAATGAAAATTTTGCAAAACTATGCTCAAATTATATTATTAAATTGATAATTTTGAGATTTTCATTTGCCTTTTGGTTAATAAATGTCTTTATTCTTAGCAGGTATCTATTGAAACATATAGGGCTGATTGTTATGTTTGCTACTTATTTTCCTATGGTTTAGGAAAAATGTATCTAGCTAATAGATTTAGAGAGATATACATAAGTGGCACTTGATGAATCTAAATAAAGAAAAAGCAACTGTTGACTATACTATTTTAAAACTTTTCTGTAGGTTTGAAATTTTCAAAATAGAGTCATGGGGTAAAAGAGTGAATAATCAAGTTGTTATTTATGTTCCCCGAGTACCGCTCACCACTTCTAACCCCCAATACATAGAAAAAGAAAAAGAAAAAAAAAAAAACTGAAGACATTTGTAAGACAACAATACTTGAAATTTCACAAAATCACTCATTTTTATAACTTATTTTATTTGTTCATTCAACCATTTATCTACTTATTTAAAAACTACTCATTGAGTTCCTAGTATATATGGAGACTAATATAGTCACTAGGGATATTAGAGTTAAAAAAAAAAAAAAAAAAACTAGGCAAAATTCCCTGATCTCAAGAGCTTTGTTGTGGCGGGGGTGGGGGTGGGGAGTAAACAAGTCAAAAGATTATAGGTTGATAGCAATTATGTTAAAAATAATGGAAATGGAGATGGGTGATGATATATATTTAAATTTGCTTGTCAGAAGTTAGACTCATAAAGTGATAATTTTGGTGGGAGAAAGGGAGAGGATTGCATAGATATGTGAGGAAGAGTGTAGAAGAAAAGAGTATGTACAAAGGTCCTGAAGTGTCCTTTAAATGCTCCAGTAGCTCCAGTAGCTTTTAAGGGGCACCATGGAGACTGGCTTGGCTAAAATGGTATAAAGTTAAAAAAGAGATTTTTGAGCAGGAGAATGACGTGATCTAGAATCGTCACTCTGACTGCTATGTCAGAAGTAAACTTTGAGAGTAGGCAGAAGCTGGGAATGTAGAAAAGAGACTACTGCAGTAATAAAAGTGACATTACTTGGTGGCGAGGACCACAGTAGGATAAATGAATGTGGGGAGAATTGATCAAAATATAGAAAAATTCTCAAGATGGAGCTTACATGTTTGCTAGGGCAGTGAATGTAGAAGTAAGGAAAAGGAGTCAAGGGTGATATCATGTTTTTGCTTTAAAATGAACAGGCTGAAGTAAAAATCTACTGTGGAAAGATAGAGTAAGAAGCCGTAGGGAGGTTTTCCAAGAGCTGTGAAATTTGAGGTGTCTATTGAATACTTGGGTAGGGATATTGAGCAAGCAATTCAAAATACAAGTCTGGGGTTTAGGAAAGAATTTCTAGGATGGAGACATAAATCTGAGGTTCATTATTGTACACATAGCACTAAATCCATGAGATTAGAGGAAATAAACAAAGGCAAATGTTATGGGGGGAAAAAAGTGGAGTCCATAGGCTCAACCCTGGGGTAGCTCCATGTCAAGATATTATGAACATAGTTTAACCAATAACATAAAAAAACACTAACAGACAGTTTGTGTTGGCAACATGGTGGAGAAAGTGCTTCAGAGATCAAGAAGTGACCAGCTTTGTCAACTGCTGCTGTTAGGACAAATGAGTAAAGACTGAGGATTTACCTTTCGGTGTAGAGATATCAAAACCTTTACAAAACCATTTCTATCAGATGCCGAGGTAAAAGCCCAGTAGGAGGAAGGGTTAATGAGAGGAAAAGAAAAATAACAAGAATGGATACTTCTTTATATGTTTTATGGTAAAATGGAGGAGATAGAGTATAGTAGAAATTGGAAGAATCATAGTATTTCTAGACTGTTGGCAATGAGTAACTCAAAAAGAAAAATTGTTTGTGTTAGAAGAGAGGAGATAATTGTCCTAGAGTAGTCAGAAGAGATGAAATTTGGATATGTCATTGTCAATTTGTACCTAACAAAGATGTATGCTTACAATGCACGAATAATAAAATAAATTAATTAATTAATTTTAAAAAAAATGGAGCTGGCCAGCTGGGCATGGTGGTGCACGCTTGTAATCCCAGCATTTGGGAGGCTGAGATGGGAAGATCCAGGTTCGCAGCCAGCCTCAGCTACCTAGTGAGGCATTCCGCAACTTAGTGAGACCTGGTTTCAAAATAAAGAATAAAAAATAGGTCTGGGGGTGTAGCTCATAGGTAGAATGCCCCTGAGTTCAATCCCCAGTACTACACACACACACACACAAAGTGGAGCTGGCTTTAGATTGGGCTAAGAATAGTTCATCTACAGTGAGATTTGAAAAGATGGTAAATGGACAAAGACTCAGGAAGGTGGTCAGAACTTGCTGAACTAGAAATTTGTTTTGGGTTCATATTCTTTGTCCCCCACCCTCCAATCCCAGTAAAATCGCAACTTATCAGCTAAAAGTTAGATTAGACTAGAAGTGCTAGAAGGTTGAAGTGAAAGAAAGTCTAAAATGCTAAGATAATGGAAGAATGTGAGCAAGTAAAGTAAATGTAATAGGATTTCAGGCAGTGCTCAAGGCTCACTGAGGACCCTCATTTAAAGATTTAAAGTGAGACCGATACCATATTAGCTACGCAAATGCTAATAGAATGTAGGTAGAGAGTTTAATATAAACAGTGTTTTAGTTTCCTGTGGCTGCTATAATAATAAATCATCACTAATTCACTAATTTAGTAGCTTAAAACAATGCAGTTTTGGGGTTTTTTGTTGGTGGTGGTGGTGTTTTTTTTTGTTTGTTTGTTTGTTTGGTATTGGTATTGAACCCAAGGGTATTCTGCCTCCAAATTACACATTCAGTCCTATTTTATTTATTTTATTTTTGTTTTGGAATAGGGTCTCTGAATTGCTGAGACTGGCCTCGAACCTAAAATCCTCCTGTCTCAGCCTCCCGTTACAGGCATTACAGTGGGATTACAGGCATGTGCCACCACACCTGACAAACCCATATGTATTTTTGTATAGTCCTGGAGTCCAGAAGTTTGAAGTTAGTGTCATTGGATTAATGCCAAAGTGTCGGCAGGACCAGTCTCTCTCTGGAGGTTATAGTGGGCAATCTGTCTTTGTTTTTTCTGGCTTCCAGAGATGCATTTCTTTTTTTTTTTTTTTTTTTTTTTTTTTTTTTTTTTTGCGGTACTGGGGATTGAACTCAGGGGCATTCTACCTCCGAGCTACACCCCCAGCCCCTTTTTATTCTTTATTTTGAAACAGAGTCTCACTAAGTTGTGGAGTGCCTCACTAGGTAGCTGAGGCTGGCCGCGAACCCGGATCCTCCGGTCTCAGTCTCCCAAATGCTGGGATTACAAGCATGCACCACCACGCCCGGCTCAGAGATGCATTTCTTAGTTCATGTTCTCGCCCTCCATCTTTTAAACTGGCAACACAGCATCTTCAAATCCATTTCTGTTTCCATTTTCAGAGTGTCTTTTGCCTTCTGTATCAGTCTACTCTGTCTCCATTTTATAAGAATACTTAGGATCCATTTGAACAATGCAGAATCTTTCTGTCTCAAAAATCTTAACATAATCACAGCTGAAAAATCTCTTTTGCTATGCACATATAACATGACATCTAGAGATTTCCTAGCATTAGGGATTGTATATCTTTGGGGATTACTATTCAGTCCACCAAAAGCAGCATTGTGTTTGGTTGAGCTGGTATAATAAAGTGAGAGAAGAACTAAAGAATT
>PVLC010021472.1:0-28172 GCA_004027655.1 Graphiurus murinus
CACCATGCCTGGCTTATTTTTTCCTTTTCTTTGTCCCAAGTGAGTTACATTGGAAACATTCCACATCCCATTAGCATCTGATCAGGAACAAGGAAGTAGTTGGAGTCAGACAGAAATTCAAGCCCAGCTTTTCTGCTCCTTAGCTGTATAACCTTGGGAAAGTCACCAGTATCTACTTAAACCTTGGTTTTCTTACATATAAAAGAGAAGCAATAACACTGGCTATCTCCGAGGGCTGTGGTAATAAAAATAAGATAATGCCACTCAAACAAGTTATTATTTTAAACACTAGCACTTATTTTTACAGCCTATCTTTGGTTTTTAAATGAGCTGGAAGTTGTTTTAGTAGTTTGAAAGCCCCCTGAGGGCCAGAAGCAGTTCCTTGAAGTTCCTCACAGCCATGGTCCCCCACTGGGTCTATTAATGAGCCCTCGCTCAGTGATAGGGATCAGCCCCAGCCATCATTCTATTTGCATGCCGAGGGAGGGAAGAAACTCTTCTTCAAGGCATAGTTTTCCTGACCCGTCCCTCACCCTGTTTCTCCTTTTACAGGAATGTGCAGGGAACTTTCTCCCAACAGCAGAGGATGAACTTTGCTTTAGAGAGAAGTTACCTTAAAAAACAATTGGCCTGGGTATCACCAGCAGACTGTTCCCATCCTGACTTATGACCCTGGGCAAATCACTTCAACTCTCTAGGTCTCTATTTGTCTCCTTGTAAAAGAAGTAGGATACGCTACACAGGTCTCTAAGGGTTCTTGAGAGCATTGACATTCTGATTCCTGGAGTCTCCGTTCAATGATTCTCAATCTCCCCACCCACCACGCTTAGATTTCATTGCAAGATGTTGTTGAGAATGAAATGGAAGCTGTGTAAATACAGTTAAATATTATGGCATCTGTAAAACGTTAGTGTTGTCAGGCGTGGTGGCGCGCGCTTGTAATCTCAGTACTTGGGAGGCTGAGACAGGAGGATCGCAGGTTTGAAACCAGCCTCAGCAACTTAGTGAGACTCTCAGCAACTTAGCAAGACACTGTTTCTAAATATAAAAAAATAAAATAGGGCTTGGGGTGTAGTCCAGAGGTAGAAGGCCCCTGGGTTCCATCCACAGTACAAAAACTAAAATAAAAAATAGAACATTAGTGCTAATATACATTCTGTGTTACTCACTGTGTTAGCTCTTGCACAGGTAAAATTTAGAACTCTAGGAGGTGAGCACTATTGCTCTGATCTTATAGCTGAGGAAACTGAGCTCAGGGAGCTTGAGATACCTTCCCAAGTCACACAGCTAGTAAGTGCTGTAGGTGGGATTCGAATCCAGTTTTGGGGGGATCCAACATATGTTGTTATTTTTCTTTTCTTTTTTTTGCAGTACTGGAGATTGAACTCAGGAGCATTCTACCTCCAAGCTACACCCCCAGCCCTATTTTTTTTATTCTTTATTTGGAAACAGGGTCTCACTAAGTTGCAGAGTGCCTCACTAGGTAGCTGAGGCTGGCCGAGAACCCGGATCCTCCGGTCTCAGCCTCCCAAATGCTGGGATTACAAGCGTACATCACCACGTCCAGCATGTTGTTATTTTTCAAAAACCAAAATGGTAAATAATATGCATATAATACTATGGTTTAAAAAACAGGAAGTATTGAGTACAATTCACACACCCACATGAATGTCATCTATCTATACTGCATCTATATTGTATATCTCTGTATTGATGCGATAGAAAAATCACAAATCTTTAAAGTGGTTACTTATAGGAGGAGAGAGGGAATTGAGGGAAGATGGTGGGGGAATTCTTTTAATATATCTCATTTTAAAATGTACTCCCTAGGAACTCAAAGTGAAATCAAAGGGAACTAGCCAGCCATTGATATCACCACATAGAAAGGAACTATTCAAAGTGTAAATCACAGTTATTTTCCTGTACATTCCCACTGAGATACATCCTAAGGAAGAAAGGAACTGGGAAAACAAACTGTTTTAATTAATTGCATGACACTGCTGGCGTTGTTATTCTGCGATCACCGTTGAGTATAGTGTGGCATAAATCGAACGAATAAATTTGTAGGTGACATTGAAAACCAGGCAGTACAACAGGAGAGAAAGGAAATACAAATGTAAGATAGATAGATGATGGTGACTAAAATTCTCTATAATCCTAAATTTGAATAAAAGCTGCCTGTTTTGTTTTTTTTTTTTTTTTTTTTCTTTTTTTTTGCGGTACTGGGGATTGAAGTCAGGGGCATTCTACCTTCGAGCTATACCCCCAGCCCTATTTTTTATTCTTTATTTTGAAACCGGGTCTCACTAAGTTTCGGAGTGCCTCACTAGGTAGCTGAGGCTGGCTGCGAACCCGGATCCTCCGGTCTCAGCCTCCCAAATGCTGGGATTACAAGCGTGCGCCACCACGCCCGGCTAAAAGCTGCCTGTTTGATACATATCAGTATGATACATATTTCCTAGCTCTCTTCACAGGAAAGACCTAGAAATAGCCACCCAGAAACACTGAGCTCTCCTGTGACTAGATTGTTATCTCAAAAGGCCATTTCTCACTGAGAGCTGGGGGCTGCATGGAGAAATGACTGATTTCATGTTCGAAGCAGGAAAGGTACAAAATGAGCCTGGAGAATTTGTCATACCTGAAAGCCAGGAAGATACCAGAGATCCACAGGATCGTGTCAAAGAGACTCAGGAGGCAACTCAGAGAGGCTCCCTTTGGCCAAGGATGGAAGAATTCGAGTAGTAATCGCTTGCAAATCACATCTAATATCTTTAATCCATGACATTTAAAACCATTCATTAGTCATCCTTACAGATTGCTGCAGAACTGACCAACATATTATTTAGAAAATTGCTAAATAAAGGGAAAGAGTTGAACATTAATCATGTTTATCTCTAAGAACTTTTCCTCAGCATAACCAAGTCGTTGATGAGGGAAAGGTTCTCTGTGTAGAAGCATTCTGGCTAATAATAGTTTTTAAAAGCTGGAATACAGAATCAGTCCATCATCATTTTGCAATCCCTAGTGTGTCTAAGCAGTGATGGATGACTGCTCTGTCCTTCCAATAGAAGAACAGGGCACCACCAGTGAAGCAGCTTTGCCAAAAGTGTTGATCATGCATTTAACCAAAATTCAACATCCAGCTACAACTTCAAGAGAAATGCAGGGGACAAGGAATCCATTAAATGTCACCACAGAGATGTTATTAGCAAGATCAAGATGTGGGAACCTCTACAAAAAACAAACAAACAAACAAAAACCCCACAATTTCCTCTATGGAATACTTGCAAGGAGAAAGTTTTTAAACAGATATGCAGGGAAAACCTAAAGGACCTAATAGGTATAGAAATCAATGAAAAGGTATGAATTTTCATCAGAACCTGATTGAAATGCACAAATGAAAGCAAGCAAGGAACAACAACCTTTTATAAGAGAGTCAAGGTAAAGTGCACAAAGATCTCTTCATTA
This sequence comes from Graphiurus murinus, assembly GCA_004027655.1. Taxonomy (NCBI): domain Eukaryota; kingdom Metazoa; phylum Chordata; class Mammalia; order Rodentia; family Gliridae; genus Graphiurus; species Graphiurus murinus. Next base: position 3,469 of record PVLC010021472.1, read on the forward strand.
TTTCATGGTATCAAAGATTGTCATAGCATAGCATGATACATGTTACATCATAATTACAAATACAATCAGGTTACTTAACAGCAAGGGCACATTCTGAGAAAGGCATTTAGGTAATTTCATCATTGTGTGAACTTGGTAGAGTTGACTTACACAGACCTAGACAATATAAGCCAATCAGTCAACATGATACAACAATCAAACAACACAGTAAATGAGATGTATGCAGGTGTACCAGTGTATAAGATGTACTGTCACACAGTAAACTTTTACTGTAAGTAAGAGTACACTCTAAAACAATGATAAAAAGTTTAGAACTAAAATCTGTAAATCAGTGACATAGTCGTTTATTATCATTACTAAGTATTAAGTGCTGTGTTGTGTAATTATAATGCACTATGCACATACAATTATATCATATTTCCATGCTTTTATACAACTGGCAGCTCAGTGGGTTTGTGTACAGCAGAATCACCGCAAACACGGGAGTAATGATGTCATTAGCAATAGAAATTTTTCCGCTCTCTTGTAATCTTGGAGACCACCATCATATATGTGGCCTGTCATTGTCTAGAGTAATATTTGGAATTATTAATATTTTAAGTATGATAACAGCATTAATGTACTTTTTTTTTTAGAGAGCCCCTATCTTATAAAGAAACATACTTCAAGGTTTACAGATGAAACTGTGTGATATCTAGGATTTGCTGTATTATAATACAGGAGACATTTGTAAATATAGATAAAGCATGATTGGTCATGAGCTATCAATTGTTGGAGATGATGGTAGGATTCATTATACTATTCTTTTTTTTTTTTTTTTTTTTTGGAACTGAGGATTGAAGCCAGGAGCATTATTCTACCTCTGAGCTACACCCCCAGTCCTTTTTCTTATTTTATTTGTTGAAACAGGGTCTCATTAAGTTGCTGATGACATTTTGCTAAATTGCTGAGGCTGTCGTCAAACCTGTAATTCTCCTGTCTCAGCCTCCCAAGTACTGGGATGCTAAGTGTTTACCACCATACCCAGCTACTATTCTACTTTTGAATAAGTTTGACATTTTCTACAATAAAAAAGATAAAGCAAAACTCTCTCCCGGCCACCAATGGAGAATCCCAAAGGCATAGCCCTTATTTCTGGGGCATAAGCGGGGGTCAAGAAATCCCGCTCTCCGCGCTGTCCTGTTCAGACCATCGATCTTCAGAGCCGTGGTCTCGCTCCACCCCAGGGCAGAAGCAGCACAAAATGAGAGCCCTGAAGGCAAGTGACACGATTCTATTCTCAGCAGCTGAAATCCATAATCTTCTGATGGGCCTGAGGTAGAAGAAAGCACCTCGGCATCTGGGCTGAACTGAGAAGCGGGAGAGAGCTGTGTGTGCTTGTCTTCCTCTCCTTTCCTCCAGAGGCCGCAAGGCACCAGGGCTCAGACCTCCGGCCTCTTCCACAGGGCCCCAGGGCAGCAGGAACTAACAGAAGAGAAACTGGCCGCAGTTCAGAGCCATTTCTTTCCCAGAGTCATGACAGTACTCCGTAGAGTTTTTACCTCCAAATCCTGTGGTTCTACTACCTCTGTATGTTCTCCTGCATAACACCCTACAATCTCCCTCCTCCCTTCATTCTCTGCTGCTCCCACCCACCATCTGCCCCTCCAAACCCCTGGATGTTCCACATATGGTCAGAGTGACCTTCTCAAAGCCCAAACCTTATTGAACTAACTTGCTCTGGTTTAAAATCCACTGCTCCAGAGCTGAAGTTCCAAAATACTCAGTATGAAGATTCATGCACTATTCCTCCTCTGGTGTGTGCTATACACCTCAGCCCTCATCCTCTCTGCTCTCTAGGGCCATTGATTTCCTTGCCTCAGAGGGACATAAGTGCCCATCATTCATTCAACTCACTGAACAAACAGGAGCAGAGGGTGCGCCACGAACTCTGCACATTTTCAACTTCAATAACTCCACCGACCGACTCTTCAGATTTCAGCCCAAGTCTTACTTTATTAGGCAAATCTTTTCTGACATTCTTGGTTATGACTTTGTTTCCCTGATTTGTGTTCTCATGGCACCAAGAACTTCCCTTCATGGTCTTTCTACTTATACATTTACTTATGAGCTCTTTCTATGCCCCGCCCCCTCAACCCTTTCCCCTCTTCCTTCAAGGTTCAGTTTCACAATGGCGTCTTCCAGGAAGCCTCTCCCACCAACTGACTCATGTTACTGCCCTTTTATGTTCCTGGGGCATTTTGGGTTTCCCACACCTCTTATAGTTGTATATGACTTCTACCACCAGACTATAACTTCATGAGAGGAAAGACTGTAGTTGATTTTTGCTCACCTTTACTATCCTCCCTAAAACCTCACATAGTAGGTTCTGGTGGAGAGGAGATGACCATAAATTCTCTTCAACTCATCATCAAAAGATGGAGTCTATTTCACCTTCCCTTGAATCTGGGCTGGGCCCATGATGTGTTAAGACCTCTGGAATATGGCAGAAATAGCATTGTGTAACTCCTGAGGCCAAGTCTTCAAAGATTTGAAGCCTCTGCCTTGGCCACATAAACAAGAGCTTAGTTTAGGAATCTGGCAGCCATGCTGTGAGGAAGCCCAAGCATCTATGTGGAAAGGCTCACACAAAAAAGAAGCAAAGCTCTCAGCTGACCAACTGATATCAAAATCCCCCACCAAGCACCATGTACCATTCAATCCATAAGGTCTTAAAACCTTTGGCCACAAAGTTTGGGGTCATTTGTTAGAAACAATAGATCATACTCCAATAAAAGAATTTTGACAAATACTTGGAGAATTGGTGAACAGTCTTTTGCCTTCTGAGTCTTATTCTTTAAGTGACTCTGATAGTGTCATTCCACTTGTGGAATTTCTAGACAATGTTAGAATTCTGATGTATTCTAGTTAAAAGACTTGTAAGTCTTCGTGGAAGGAGAGGAAGAGTCAGTAAAAGGCTCAGAACTGAGGACAGCCCACCCACTAGGCACAAAACAGTGCTAAGCAGACAAAGTGTCCCAAAGTCCTCCAGGGAGAGCTGGGACTCTGAAAAATCACACCCAGCTCTTCCAGGGGGCTCAGCAGACCCTCCCCAGCTTTCTCCTAGTGCCTCTGAGATATGAGGTCTGTCACCTTCACAAGGAATAATCACTCACATAGGGATAATTTGCTTAAACTTGGAAATTAGCTGCTAGGGGTTCAGTCCAGTTCTGCCACTAATCTTTTTTTTTAATTAATGACAAATATTCAAGTTTTAATTACAGCAAGTTGTTTCCCAAGAAATTGCTATTCTTATTTCATTAAAGCTAAAATGCTTTACACTCTGACACAAATTAGAAATTCCTACCCATGCGTATTTATAATATTATGCATATAAGGAATATTAGTAATCATTTGATTTATAAAACCAGTATTATAACTTTCTTATTTAGGCAACTAAGAAAGGTACAAATAGAAACAAACAAACAAAAAAAGGATGTAACAGATATATCATCAACTTGGAAGATTAAGACTAACCAAATAGCAATAGATTTTTTTTTGTAATATCATTTGACTGAAATCATTAATGAATATGTTAAACTAGTATTTCCAAAATGACAAAGTAATAAACCTGGATTTGAATGTAAGTACAATTGTAATTATTCATCTTTACCTTCAAGTCTGAAAAGTAGAAAAATGATACATAAGCTTGGGTGATAAAATGTCTTAAGAAGGTCCTCTTGTGTTTTATGTCACATCTCTAGGTTCGATCTAAATAAGTCAAATCAAAACCACTTGTCACTGTTTGCCCCCCATCTTTGAGAGACCATTGTACTTTGTCACCCAGAACTTTATCAAGGGTTGTCCATATTTAAAAAATTAGTTTCCCATCAGCTTTCTGCTTGTATTTATATCACTCTGTCCTCACGCAGATATCAGTAGCATTGCATTCATGTTATTCTATTTGCAAGTACAACTGTTGGATGTCTTGTTTCTAGAATAGTCAGGTCTGAACGTTTTCATATTGAAGTACATATTATCTTGTTCTAAATTATTTACCTTTTTACCTCTGTTACAGCTGGGCATTCTATATATTTTAAGTATTATTCTAAGTGGATTATATTCTGTTTGGATTTCATTTCATAATGATAAGAGAAGGCTTAAAATATGTCACATTGGGTGCTTGGGGTCTGTTGGGGTTGGGAATACTGCTGTTTTAGAGCCTTGGCTGCATAACCGAATGGCTCATTCTCTCTGAGCATCCCATTACTCATCTGTACAAACAGGTATGACATCAGAGCTTCTGTGAGGATGCAGTGATAGCGCTGGGCTCAATGATTATTGTTCACACGATGATGATTGCCATCATCATTATTATTATTGTATCTAATTACATAATATTTCTCATGCAGCTTTGTTTCATGGAAACTTAGCCGCAGCTCAACACACAGGCCTCCGTGACCTGACCCCATCCATATCACACCCCAGGATCCTGTGCTCCAACACAGCTTGCAATCCCCTGAGTGATTTGGGCAATTTCAAGGTCCTGTACCATGTGCATGCTTTTCTCTCTGCTTAGAGGCTCTTTCCATGCCCTTAACTTCTCCCTTTATTTTTTCAAGGCTCAGTTCAATGATAGCTTCTCACCAACTGACTGATGCTCCAGCCCCCTTTATGCTCCTTGGACATGCTGTTTCCCACTCATCTTACAGATATGTTGTAATCATTAGTTGATTTATCCATCTCCCATGTCAGGATATGAATCCTCTGGGAGCAGAGACAACATTGTCTGTGCCTTTGAAATCTGGATCAAGAGTTGGTGCCTAATTGAATGAGTAAGTGAATGGTACCTTCTCAACCAACATTCTTACTGCTGTGATTTAAAACAACTGTCTAAGAAAGTGGAGGAAGGAAGTCTTCTTTGCTTCACAGGTTTTGGAGATTCCAGAATTCAGTCTATGCCAGGCTGGGTTTGCAGAGGTCAGAGAATGGTAATGAGAAGCAGAGAAAGAGAGAGAGAGCAAGGGAGGCCAGAAGCAAGAGAGGGAACAAGGGGATTCAAGGACAAAATGTGGTTGTGTGGTTTTGTTCGCATTCAAGGTTTTGTGACAGAGTCCCTAGGACCACACCCCCGGGGATCTGCCATCTCCAGCCACTCCACCTGCCTAGGTTACCACTCAGTAAATCCATTACAATGGATTTTATCTGATGAGATTACAAGCCTCATGGCTTAATTGTATCATGAGCTCTTCAGGGTAACATCCTATATTTAACCATCACAGTACAACTCCTCTAGAAACACACTTCAGAGTTGGAAGGCTGTAAAATGAGGTGTAAGCTGTGGATCATCAGACCTTCTATCCTGGGTGCCTCACAGTAGTGACCCTGCTTGCTACAGTGGTTTTCTTTGTTCAACACCACAGAATACATATCTTTCCTCCTAAAAGTTTTACCTCTAGTTTCAGGATTCCCATCCATTTTAGATAAAGGGCTACCTGATGAACAATAAGAAGGGCACCAGCATAAAACAAGAGAGGGCCTGGGAAGCGCAAGTGCCCCCAGGAGTCCATCCACCTCTGGAATTACTGTCTGCATGTGACCAGGACTCTCAGAGCATTCCTGTATACCTCAAGCCTTAAGAAGTGCTATTCCATGAAACCACATGTTTAAAAGCTGGGCTGTCATCCCTCCTTCTGGAAAAGTATTTTTGAATCTAAACGAGAGCTGCTTCTCCCTAGGAGATTAATTTTGCCCAGATGGAGAAAGGATCATTTTTGTTTGTTTGTTTTTGTGTTACTGGGTTCAGACCCAGAAGCATTCTACCTGTGAGCTACACCCCCAGCCATTTTTACTTTTTATTTTGAACAGGGTTTCACTAAGTTGCGGAGGGCCTTACTAAGTTGCTGAGACTCCCTTAAACCTTCAATTCTCCTGTCTCAGCCTCCCAAGTGCTGGGATTGCAGGCGTGCACCACCACACACCACTCTAAAGCAGATTTTTTTTCTCCTTTTTTTTTTTTTTGTGGTACTAGGGATTGAACTCAGAGGCATTCTACCTCCGAGCTACACCCCCAGTCCTATTTTTTATTCTTTATTTTGAAACAGGGTCTCACTAAGTTGCAGAGTGCCTCACTAGGTAGCAGAGGCTGGACGTGAACCCAGATCCTCCGGTCTCAGCCTCCCAAATGCTGGGATTACAAGCGTGCGCCACCACACCCGACTCACCTTTCTTTCTTACCCCTTTATTCCTTTCTTCTTTTCTTTTCTACTAGGAAAATGGAGAGGAAAAAAAGAAAGGCCCTATCATTGTCCAACAAAAGAGTTGCCCGTGCTCCTGTTTCCCCAGGGGTCCTGGTTCTCTCTGGGGTAATCACCCTGTGTATGGCCCCTGGAGAAGGGAGTATCTCCTGAGAAAGCAAGGGGAGGGCACCAAGAGCTGTGTGTGTGTGTGTGTGTGTGTGTGTGTGTGTGTGTGTGTGTGTATTTTTCTGACACTATACCCCCAAATGATATAAAATTGCAATGTACCAAATGAAAGAAAAAAGAAAAGGAAGCAAGAAAGAAGAGCTCTGAGAGAGCTCTGCAGGGAGCCAGGCTCCATGGCTTCTGAAAACAAACATTCTGGATCCTGCTTCTCCTCTCCTCTTCTCTCCTCCTTCATGGAACGGGCCCCCTTCCCTAGGCATCCATGACGAAGATTCAGAGATCCTGAGAGAAGATGAATGGCCACTCATCTCAGAAGTGGAAAATCAATGCACCAAAGTGCCCTGGCCTCTCTGTGTCTGCAAAAGAGGGTCCTGACTTTCCCTGCCTCGTCCCCTCTGTCTCCACACACAGCTTTGCAAGGAGGTTTCTGCCATTGCTGAATGAGTTTTTAGTGTTTGGACATGTCAGGAAAGGGGGGAAGGGGAAAGGCGGCTCAGCGGAGAGTGATCATAAGAGATGTCTTTTTTTAGGTGAATTCTAAAGGAAAAAGCATGAGAATAGTTAAAGGACATGAGGGTTATTGATGGGAGAGAAGAAAATTTGGTGAAGTTTATTTATTTATTTATTTATTTATTTATTTATTTATTTATTTATTTATTTATGTTGCGGAACTAAGGATTAAACCCAGGGGCATTCTACCTCTGAGCTACGCCCACAGCTCTATTTTTTATCTTTATTTTGAAACAAGGTCTCACTAAGTTGCAGAGGGCCTCACTAAGAAGCTGAGGCTGGCCGAAACCTGAGATTCTCCTAACTCAACCTCCCAAGTACTGGGATTACAAGCATGGGGCCACCATGTCCGGCCTGAAGTATCTTTATAAACCAGCAATTCTCAGTGTGTGTGCCCAGGATCAACAGCAGCAGAGGCATCTGAGAGCTTCTAAGTGCTCAGGACCTTCCTGAAGCCTACGGAATCAGATACCTGCAGATAGGACCCAGGCCTGTCTTCTTATGTGCTTTCCCATGTGATTCCGATGCCTGCTCAAGTTCAAAAACAGTTGTCATAAATTCATTTCCACAGTGAACGAGAATCGGGGGTAAAAACTTTGAGTCCATTTGCAACCATGGTACCCTTTCTGGAGCCACACATTTTGGCTGTGGGGCTGTGTCAACATCAAATAGAAGACTCTGACTTCCAGAAAAAAATAAATAAAGTTTATTTCTGAGCCAAACTCTAGTAACCGTGGCCCAGCAACACAGAGTCAAGTTACCCCGAAGGACATGTTCCACAGTAGAAGAGGTTACATGAACTATTATCGTCATGCAACAAAAGAAAGTCACGAATCAATACAGTTATCATTTCCTTGGCCGCAGAAAGGCAGGGAGATCTGTTCTATGGGTTTCCGATGTTATCTTAGAGCCTTCTTAGCTTTAGGGCTGGTGGAGGCTCCAGTCAGCTAAGCTTGGTGATCCATTCTGAGACGCTTATCTGTGAGTTACAAAAATGTTAGGTCAGACACAAAAGGTAAATGGTTATTAAAGATAGCCCAGGATAATGTTGGCTCTTGACCTGTACCGTGCCGTCTTTCTGCAGCCACAGTGTTCTAGTCGGCCAAGGTCAAGCAGCCTGCGAGACCTTTCCTAGAGACGCAGCGTCTTCAGACAACTTCAGATGGATTGCTGGCACAATCGGGCTGCATTTTTCTTGCTGGTCCTCAATGTGAGGAAGAGTGGTCTGCATTCTAATACGCCGCATTGCGCTTTCGCAGAACCACCCTGCAAGACCCGAACCTCTTCTGTGCACAGGCCAGCACAGTGCCTTGGAAAAGAAATCACAAGGTGTAAATAAAGTCCAAGGACCGGGCTTTCATTCTTGAGGTTTTGTGCTCACCTATTGACAGTTTCTAAGCCTCGGCACAGTTACCTTCTGTCTCAAATTGCATGCAATCCTACCTAAAACTTTAACCAGAACTGTGAAATGGCTGGAGGGCGGGGGACATAACTTATATTCTTGGTTCTCAAGTTTTCCTAGACCCCACCAATCTATAAAAAACACAGGAGCTGCAGTATTACCCCACGTAGTTCACTGTTTTTGCTCCACTTTGTATAGAAAGGACTTCAGTTACCCCATCCACCCCCATCTCACACAATACTCATAAACTGTGTTGACAGCCGGGTGTGGTGGCCCATACCTGTAATCCCAGTACTTGAGAGGCTGAGACAGGAGGATCGCAGGTTCGGGGACAGCCTCAGCAAGTAGTGAGACTCTCATCAACCTAGTGAGACCTTGTTTCAAAAATAAAAATGAAATAGGGCTGGGGGTGTAACTCGGAGGTAGAATGCCCCTGGGGTTAGTCCCTCGTACCACAAAAACAAAAAAATAAATTGTGTTGGCAACTTATTTTCTGTCCCACATAGGGATAGCTTTTGCTGGGCAGTACCCTACCTGGTGAGTACAGATGCCCATGGAACACAGACATGGAGATGGACTGTATACTACGGGAAGATTTCAGTAAAACTGCCTTAAAAATAAATAAAAGAAAGGCATGCAAATGATAAAAATGAATACAATGGAAATGTACGGAGCAAAAGCGAAATTGTCTTCTTTTCCACTTGACTTCCCTTTCTTCATTTGGGGGGAATCTTTCCAGAAATGTTTTATGCATATGCTAGCACAAATATTCTGTTTTATTCATGTAGCTGGAACCTTTTTTAGGCGTACTCTTCTGCACGTTGTTTTTCTCCCTCAATAGCTTGGAAATAGCTTGGCATTTTCCTTTTGTGACCGCATAATATTCTACCATAAGGATGCGCCATAACTGTAAGAACCAACCCCCAATCATGGCCCTTCCCCGTTTTTCCCTTTCACAAACAATGTTGCAATGAACATTCTCGTACCTACAGCACATATCTGCGAATGTATATATGGGTTAAAGTCTGACTGGGCATGGTGGTGCACTACTATAATCCCAGTACTTGGGAGGCTGAGATAAGAGGATCACAGGTTCAAGGACAGCCTCAGCAAGTAGTGAGACACTCATCAACCTAGTGAGACCCTGTTTCAAAATAAAAATAAAATAGGGTGGGGTATAGCTTGGAGGCAGAATGCCCCTGGATTCAATCCCCAGTACTATAAATAAATAAATAAATAAATAAACTCTTTCCCGTGGATTGACGTTTGTGATTGATATAGATCAAGCATCCCTAATCTGAAAGCCCAAAATGTTCCAAAATCTGAAACTTCTGAGTGTCAACACAATGCTCAAAAGTTTCAGGCTTGGGAGCACTTAAGATTTCTGATGTCTAGATGGGGGATGCTCAAAAGTAAAGTTTATGCAGATATTTCATATCTGAAGAATTCCAAAATTCAAAACTCTTCTAGTCCTGAGCATCTCAGATAAGGGATATTTATCCTGTCTCACCAAAATGCTCCACTAAAACGTTACAACCAGTTATTTGCACATTGACCGTGAATGAGAGTCGCTATTTTCTTATTTATTCCCAACACTGAACAAAATAAACTTTTAAGAATTTTGCCCATCTGATAGCAGAAAAATGGCACTGCGTTGCCTGGATTTGCATGTCTTTAATTCAGGGAAATTTGGGCATCTTTTCATAACTTTATTGGATATTTGCATTCGTTTGAGAATTGCCTTTCATATCCTTTGCTCACTTTTTTGATGGGCCTTTTCATATTTATTCTCATTGACTTGTAATGAGCTCTTTGTAAAATAGGAAAATCAGCTCTTTTGTCTAGTTGCACGTGTTACAAATATCATGGACCACTTTATCGTTCGTCTCTGGACTTTGTAGAAGCTGCTTGCTTCCATAAGGACATTTTCATTTTCATTGTGTTGCATTAGCTAATATTTTGCATGATGGAGACTGATATGATGATAGAAAAATCTGCAGTGATGTCCAGTGTCTCAAATGGCATCTGCCCATCCAGTTTGTCCTTTCTAAGGCCAGAGACTTGGAGTGGACACCAGTTCCTGCGAGGGCGGGTGGAAGGTTGTGTCAGTCTCCTGCTCTACGTGGTACCACTAGAATCACGTCAGCCACAACCAAGGACCCAGAACAACACCCATTTGCACAGCTCACCTTCACTGCAAAGCTTGTTAGTCCAGCATCTTTTACACTCATGGACAATTAACCTTCTGGAGCAACAGCTCTCTTTCTAAAATCAGCCTTGGGAGCTGGGCGTGGTGGCACAGACCTCTGATTCCAGTACTTTGGAGGCTGAGACGGGAGGATAGCAGATTTGAGGCCAGCCTCAGCAACTTTAGGAGACTCTCAGTCACTTAGCGAGACCCTGTTTCAAAACAAAAAATTTTAAGAGGGAGGGCTGGGGGTGTTCAGAGGAAGAATGCCTCTGGGTTCAATCTTCAGTCTTCCTCACCCCCCCCCCAAAAAAAAAACTTCAGTGAGGTCACTGTAAGCCAAAAAACAAATGTCAAAACTCTTATCCTCCAAGAGATTAAAATGGAGTTTTTGCCTCTTTCCTCTCAGGGAAGCCACTGTGCTCTGAAAAATATATAGGTGCAGATAGCTCAGCTCCTTCATTTCTCCCCAGCTGAAAGCAAGGGCCCTCTTCCCAAGGGAGGAGTAAGTCATAAGTCCCTGATTCAGCTCAAACATCCTGGTACAAAATCAATGCACAAAAAGACCACCACGTAAGCCTCCCCAAGGACGATGCACCCAGGAAGCAAAATGAGAGAGCGGAAGGGGCCAAGGTCCCAAGATCCCCTTTAGTGGGCTAAAGGGGAGGAGAGAGGGTTAAATCACCCGCCACACAGAAAACTTTCAGCGTCTACCTTAGACCTCACTACTGTCTCTCCAGCCTCTCCACAGTCTGGTCACTCCCTGCGATGCCCCAGGATCTTGTCTCCACCCCGCCAACAGTGAAATCCTGCCGCCTTTCATCTGAGGGCCCACACCCAGCGAAACCCCACCCCCACTCCCCGCAGCCAAACAAGAACAGTTTATTATTCCTGCAGCCCGCCCCAAAGGCACTCAGCAGCTTCCCACACGCTTGCAGCCCCATTTTCGTGTTGTTACTCATGTTACTTGTTTCTGTTTCTTTCCCTTGGAGCTCAAGGAAATTGGCAAGAGCCGCGCTGTTTTCTCTTCTCTTTGCTGCTCCGAGGAATGTGACCAGGGCAGCCCTCCTCCAAAGCCCTCGATGCCAAAGTCAACAACGGGGCGGAGGCCCCAGAGCCAGTCACCCGCGCAAGGCATCTCAGTCCTGTGGCAATGTCCTCATCTGCAGAGGGTGGACAGCGCACGGCCCCCAAAGAGCACGGAGCCAAGAGAAACACAGGAGGCGTGTCCTCCGCACGCCCATCACCGGCTCACTTGCCCAGATAAAGGGATCTGGAGTCTAGCGCTCACCCCAGAGGTGGGCACATGGACGCAATCAAGTCGAGGTGGCTGGTGGACCAAAGCCTCCTCCCAGAGGCCCAACACGATGTAACAGTTGTAGCAGGAACTCAGAGTTACTGACCGCTGCCCGAGCGCTTACTGTGGGACAGGCAGCGCGCTAAAGCTTTATCCAGAACCTCAGTGAATGGAACGACTTCAACCGGGCAGGCGCAAGGATTACTTCCATTCTACAGGTGACAAAACTGAGGCTCAGAGGGCAGTAAGTGGCTTCTCCAGGACCTCAGAGCTAAGGAGGACGGGTCTCCTCATTCCCTCTTAATATTAAAGTAACACTAGAGGAATCTGGTCCAAGATCCCCCCCAACACACACACACACACACACACACACACACACACACACACACACACACACTCGGACACACTAGAAGAGCTACCATTCTTGAGCGTTTAGTATGTGTTAACCCTTTAAGGTGAGGTCATTCTTTTATTGCCCACTTAAGAAAGTGTGCTGACCATGCTCATGGGACTAGTAGAGATGGGTTCAAAGGGCAGGCAGGGAGCAGTAGGCTTAGTGGGGCAGGATGGACCCGGGGTGCCGGTGGGGACAGGTATGCAACAGGTATGTGAGAGGTCTGCGAGTCGTCTGCTAGGGTCAGAGGTTGGTTATGAAGGTCTCTAGTGCATGAGCAACTAACAACAGTCTGGGCTTCTGCGTCCCCGCTTGACCACAGGAGGGTGAGGCAGTTTTCATTTTTTTCTCATGTTTTAAGGCCACTTCCTGAAGAATGCTTACTACTTAGTCCAAATCCCTGCGGGTCACTTGTTGTCTTTAAACACTGGGACTTTGCTTGTCTGGCTCTTTCTCAAGTTGAGCGTTCTATGGCATCTAATGCACTTCAGAAGTTGGTTTTCCCAAAGTTGACCCCAAGTTCCATGCCCTCCAGTGGTGCAGGGGAGCCAAGCCTACCTCTCTGTGTAACTCTCTGGTTGTGAAGGTATTCCAGCCCTCACTGTGTGAATAATGAGACTGCCTATCTCCCCTGTCACCACGCACGCACGCACCAGCGCTGGGTACTGACATCTCTGCCAGGGGAAAATTGGATTACTTTTTAATTTGCATTGCAAAATAAATCTTTAGCACTCCAAAGCACAATGCAAGCTCAAGTCCAACCCACAGCATCAGGGTTCACCAAATCCACATGATGGCCACCGTTAGGATTCTCAAGATGTGAAGCAGAAAGGTGACTTTGTCAAGCACTTGCTAAGTACCATGTACTCTGATGAGCACTTTCTATCATCTAAGCACCATCCTGTAGGGGCAGATGCTGTTACTGCCCTGTTTGCAGAAGAGGAAGCCGAGGAATAGAGAGACCATAGAACTTGGTTAGGACTTACACCCCACCAGTAACAGAGTCAGGAATACCCCACTGCTAGGCTGCAGAATCTATAGGAGGCACGTGGTGGCATTTCTGTCAGTCCTCTGTCACTCACCTGGGTGTGATTGACATCATCCATGCAGGTGATGTCCTCTCTCTGAGCCTCAGTTACTCATCTTTAAAATCTTGCAAACTTTGTTGGTTGCTGTGAAAACCAAATGGGAGGTGGAGGAGGGAGAGGAGAAAGGGAGGTGGGGAAAGAAAAGGCAAGAGGAAGACGGAGGGAGAGCTTCTGATTCACAGTGATCTGGGCTGTGGACGTGTTCTGAGCTTTAATTAATTGCACAGAAGACCCTTCTCCGGTGCCATGAATCCTGGGCAAGTCAGTGTGCTGACTATGAACATGGAATATAAATCTGGTCACTTCCCATTTGGGGGCATCGTCTCCATAAAAGAATGGAGTTGGTCACCCCTCAGTTCACAGAGGCTGGGCATGGTGGTGCACGCTTGTAATCCCAGTACTTGGGAGGCTGAGACAGGAGGATCCCAAGTTCATGACCAGCCTCAGCTACTTAGTGAGGCCTTCCACAACTTAGTGAGATTCTGTTTCCAAACAAAGAATAAAAAATAGGGCTGGGGGTGAAGCTCGGAGGTAGAATGCCCCTGGGTTCCATCCCCAGTACCAAAAAAAAAAAAAAAAAAAAAGTCCATGGACCCGAAGAAGCTGTTTTATTGTTCAGCCAGCCCCTACTCTTTGCCTCATCCTTTCTTCTGTCCCCTGCGTCAGCTAAGCACCAGGTGACCAGCAGCCATCAGTGACACCTGCAGGAGGCTGGAGGCTCAGCACCCTGCGGTGGTGCTTTATTGAAGATGGGGAAAGTTCTTTGGTTTTCTCTAGCTCCTTCCTTAGTCTGGTGGAGAGTTTGTGCTTTTTAAACGACACTATACATGAGGAAGCAGAATCCTCAGGGAACAGCCGCTCTGTTCCCTGTTTGAAGAAACACAGCAAGGAATCGTGCACTGCTCTCTGGTGGGCACATTCGAGGCAGTCGGTGGTGGCCTTCATTTCCTTTCCTGAAGGGCAATAGAAAGGCATTGATCCCAGCAAAATCCTCTCTTCCTCAAGCCTCTTGAGGAAGCTTGACTTGCTCCCAGGATCCCTTGGTTCTTTTGAACACGGCTCTGACCTCTTTTTGAAAACCGCCTTGAGCATGTAAACCCAATGATGGCGTTAGTCCACCGAGTCTCTGTGCCAGAGCATCAGTGACCACCCAATTGCTGGCTTTCCTTACTCAGCCTGTGATCTGGGGGGAATCTGTGGCTATTTTCTCAGGTAGGAAGTGGGGGTATTGAGGGTCAAGACTAGCCCCGTGCCCCATGCTAAAGGCACAATGGCTGGTGCAAAGTCAAAGGAGATGGTGGTAGAGGTCGTAGGATTGGCAGCAGTAGGAGGATTTCTTGTTGTCCATACCAGAAGAGATGAGGGAAAACTAAGACCACTGAGTGTCTGGAAGGGAAGAGGAATGAATGCTGGAAGAAGACAGGAGACATGACACCTGCCACCAGCTCGGCTTGAGTTAGACTGAAGCATTTTGTCTCACACACTGAATTCTTCTGTTTGAATCCTCTGAAGAATTCCATGAAGTAGATTCTCCTAACAGCCCCATTTATGGCAGGGGGAACTGAGGCTCAGAGACCTAAAGCAACTTGCCCTGAGGTCATATGGCCAGGAAGCCACAGAGCCAGGAGCCGAACCATACATGCCCACCCCCAAAGCCCAAACTCAGCACCCTCATCTGCTACCCCAGCAGCCATAAGGCCACCAGGCAGCCCCCTCCCTGTCCCAGGAGGCTTCGAGGGACCAGGGAGGGCGCTCAGCTCTTCCTTCTGTCGAGACTCTGAAGCAAGCAGACAGGCCTGGTCCAGGCGGGGATAGACGCGGAGCCGGGCTATCTGCCTCATTTCATCAGGCTGCCCACAGCCCTGCACAGGAAATTAAAAGCAACTCATAGATCACAGAGCACGGCACCGAGTGATCTCAGGCAGAATTCATCCCGGCTTCCCGCTCCTCCTCGTGCAAGGACACGGCTCACAGCAGTCGGTTGCTGAACTTGTGCAGGGGGCCGCTGGCTGTGTGGGTCACCTATTCTTCAAGGTCCTCAGACACCCGGAAATTGGCCAGGCAGGCTCTCAGAGTGAGGGTAGACTCGTGTGCGTGTGTGTGTGTGTGTGTGTGTTCTAGAAGGAGACACACGCTAGAAAGAGCGGTGACCCCTAAGGGGGTGTCGCTGGGGTCGGAGGTCAAGATCAGCCCTCTTTTCCTGTTTATACCTTTTTGCATGTTTCAACATTTTTCCAGGGCCGGTGTTAACCATTTTTTTTTTACAAGTAGTGCATATTTGAAAGGTGAAATAAGGTAGGATGGGGTATAGGTAGAGGAGAGACACCTACCCCATGAGGAAAGGGGAGATTAGAAAGGATTCCATCAGATGATACTCTTGAGTTGAAATGGATTGACAGGTGACAAAGAAAGCGGAGAGAATTCCAGGCAGAGGACACAGCTCAAGCAAAGGGCTTAGAGGTGGGGGGCCCTAGGGAAATAACTCAGTGTGGGAGAAAGGGCATGGCACTGGAGGACGGAGACAGGATTCTCAGCCCCCCTCCCTCTGCCACTTGCCAGCCTCATCTGTAGGTTGGTTGATCAGTTGTAAGCAACAGCCTCTTGTGAGAGAAGTTTCTGGGGGCTGTGGGAGGGTCTTAGCTCCTATTCCACCCGAATGAGTTAGTAGCAGGACTGCATGGCCAAGGTGGCCTGGGGTTTCTGCTTGCCTGGCACCCCTTCCTCAGAGTTGTGGCAAAAGTGCCCCCCTTCCTTCCTTTGTCAAGCCTCCTCTTATCCTCTCATGTGATCCAGAGGAGAGAGTCGACCACGATATCCCGGATCCATGCTGCTTGCTAGGGTTGGATATTAGAATTTCCCCCCAAAAAAGCTGGTGTACTGAAGCTCAGGGTTGATATAATTGAATCATGAGGATTGTAATCTCATCAGTGGATAAATCCATTGTAATGGATTCACTGGGTGATAACCTAGGCCAGTGGGATGTGGCTGCAGAAAGTGGGTCCCTGGGGTGTGGTCTTAGGGACTAGGCTGTGTCTTTTAATCTCCTTGCTTCTGACCTCCATGATGTGAGAGCAGAACCCTTGCTCTCTCCCTCTCTCTGCCTCCTGCCTCCCACCATGCCCTGAGCTCCACCAATATAACCCAGCCTAACATGGACTGAACCCCTGAAATCTCCAGAACTGTGAGCAAGCAGATCTCTTTCCTCTAAGTTGTGTGGTTGTCAGGTGGTTATGGATTACAGCTGCAAGGATGCTGATGGAAACACTGCCCTACCCAAGCCAGGGGTGGGGAGTGGTGGCACAGATGTGGTCCCTAGGACTAAGATAGTATGGGAGAAATAGAAGAAATAGAAAGGAGACAAAGGAAGGACAAGGAAAATAGACCTTTAATCTGAAAGCTTAGTGCTATAGTTCCTCATGCCTTTATTCCCTAAGCCAGTTCTCTCTCATAGGCCTGTCACTCTCAAATTACTGGGAAATCTGTAAATCTTTAAGTTAACAAAAAACTATAATTACTTGTGCACTGTTAATCAACCCTCCCAGTAAGTAGTTCAACAAGAGGGATAAGATATCTTGAGAAACCTATAATTTAGGAGACTTTCCAGCTTCTCTATTGATGTGACAATGGAGACCATGATGAGATTACACATCCAGTAACTGTGACCAGACCACTATAAACTGTCCTGTGACCACTGTAAGGATGTCATCCTCACTTTCCTTCTTACCCACCTTTCACCAAGTTTCCTTTAAAATAAGAGCTGTAAGTCCCCTCAATTCCTCCCTCTTTCTTGAGATGGCCCACATTCTTCCTTGAATGTGTATTTATTGCTTTCCTAAATAAATTTCTGTCTATGTCTTTGACTGGCACATGCTGAAATTCTTTTCTGTCACATAAGCGAGGAGCCTGAGTTGAACCCCACACCCTCCTCTGGTAAATCCTTGGACCTTTCTCAGAATCATCTCTTCTCCTATGACAGGACTTCCTCTCACTGAGGTGTAGTCTTTGCAGAAGCCTCCTTTGTGTGGCAAACAGCTGGGCTGGTTCATCCCCAAGGACTTGCCTGAAAGTGGTGTCCACTAGTTCTTACTCATTAGGGCCCACTGTTCAATGTTCCCTTTGGTTCTGTGACCCATCAGGATCCATAGTCAATCTCTGTTGCATACAACTGAAGAATTCTAGTGAATGCCCTTGCTCTTTGAGGGTCAAATAAATGTTGTTTTGAGACTCCCACCTACATGCAATGGATAATTCTCATTCCTGCTTAGCCTTCTGGAGAATTCCTATTCTCTTTTGCTTTAATCACTTATTTCTAATCAATTGTTAGATACTGCTGTTCTTAAAAGTTCCAGCAATACAGATTCTAAGTTCTAGTTTTTCTCACTGGGCTCTTCTCTCCTCTATTTCTTTTCTTCCTTCAAATCTCTTAACCCAAATTCCTCATTTATTTTATACAAACAAACAACAAAAACACCTTTATCTTTGCTCTCAAAACTTCAAAACAGTTCTTCCCCCAAGAAAGAATTCTGGGGTTGGGTGTTAACACACTTTCTACCCCTTACAATGATTTCTGTAGACAGAAGATTAGAACTAGGCCAAATGACCAGTCCTGGACCCTCTGTGCATATAAGCAAAAAATGATTCTGGATACAGGGAAGGGTCCAATCCTTTCTTCTACTTTAACGTGCGTTCAGTTAGATGGAGCCATCATTCCTTCAGGAACTCGGAGTGCTTTTCCATTATTTCTCTCTAGAGGCAGAGAACCCTCGGAGGGAAGGAAGCCATGGGAATCAGAGATGGGCTGAGGCCATGGCTGGGGACCAGCAGGGGTTCTGGATAGTGGGCATCAGTTTGCTGCTGAGTCTCATCCTCTGCTGATCTTTCCCTTTTCACTTGGTGTATAACCCTGGTGACTGTACACTCTGAATCTTGAGGGTATGAGATCAAGATGGTTTTTATCTCTCCACATGCCCAGTCAAGCAATTATTTCAGTGTTAGACACATAGTGGGTGCTTGATTAAGTCTTGATGGGCTAACATATTAATTCCTCAGGCCTCATAGTTTTCACTCATCATTCAGGCAATAAAGACACATCCAATTCCTTGTCTGCATCAAGCAACAAGGAGCAAATATATATATATTTTATACAAACAGACAAACACACACACACACACACACACACACACACACACACACACACACACATATATATATATATATATATATATATATATATATATATATATATATATGGTGCTACTCTAGCCCACAAATATCTGAGAATCTAGCAGGATGAATAGGAAAGAAAACAGCAGCAATTCAAAATTGGGTTAAGTTCTGGGTCATATATCCACTTATCAAAAAGCTATCGAGCACCTTCTAGGTTTTGTCAATTACCTGGAGTTCAGGAAAAATAACACACATCTCTGTAAAGAAACACACACTCAGACAGGCATCATGGTGCATGCCTATAATCCCAATACTTGGGAAGCTGATACAGGAGAATTGCAGGTTCAGAGCCAGCCTCAGCAATTTAGTGAGGCCCTCAGCAACTTAGTGAGACTCTGCTTCAAAAAATAAAATAGGACTGGTGGTGTAGCTCAGAGGTAAAATGTTCCTGGGTTCAATCCCCAGCACCACAAAAAAAAATAATAATAAAATAAAAATAAAAAATAAATAGGTCTGGGGGCGTATCTCAGAGATAGAAAGTTTCTGAACCCCTCCCAAAAGAAAAAGGAAAAGAAAGAAACAGATATGCAAACACAAGAACAAAGTACAAAAGACCTGGGAGTTTGACAGTGTGTCCTGTGCCAAGAGGATGGGGAAAACAGACAGGAGAAAAAAAAATTCACAAGCACAAAACACAGTGCCCAGCACATGGAATCACTCCGCCAATATTTATTGAATAAATGTTGATGAAAACAAATAATTACAGTGCAGGATGCACGCTACGACAGAAGCGAAGGGGCATTGTGGCTGGCTGTTTGGAGACCGAAGAACGTCTTTCGAAAGGGAGGTGGCACCTTGCGTGAGCAGGAATGTGCCAGAAGCAAGAGAGAGGGCCAGGGTTTTAGGAATAGGGACCCGCACGCGCAAAGGCGCTGGGGTGTGGAAGAGCATGGAGGAAGAGTGAGTGGAGGGGCGTGTGCAGTGGGGCATGGGTTGCTGGGGTGATGGGAAGGGTGGAGGAGGGTGGCTGCATCCCTGGGGGGCACGTGTGTCACACTGACACAAGAGAAGCCATCGGCCAGTCTTCGAGAGAGGCTGTGCTGCTGGGCCATTGCTGTCTCCAGCGGAGAGTGGAAGTCGCCCCTCCCCTACCTGATAAATAGAGTAGGTGAGAACATAGGTTTTAGATTCCAGCAGGCCTTAGGTTCCAACCCCAGCTTGGCCACCTTTTAACAGTGACCGGATAAGAAAGTGATAGCACCTCTCTGAGCCTGGCTACCTTCATCTCCAAGACAGGAATCCTCATATCCACCCACAGAGAAATGTTCTAAAGGATTGAATAAGGTAATGCACATAAAACCCTTAATAGCCTCCCTGGCTGATAGAAAATATTTTTAAAGAGCTGTTTTGTTACTGTCATGACTGTCATGATTATAATAATGATCACTGCTGTCATTCGATTTGGAATAATGTTGCTTCTCCTCCATCCCCTGCTGTTTGTAAAATTAACTTCGGGGATCTCCTTTTCCAACTTGGCTCCCTCGGTAAGAGGAGTGGATCTAGACGACTCACTTGGTGGGAAGTGTGGATTACTAGGTTGGCAGGAACCTCCAGGAGCACATGGCCAACCCCCTAACTCACCACTGAGAGAGACTACAGGCTTGCCTTCGCTCCCATAGCTGCTCAGAGGAGAAACAGGGCTGTCCCTCAGCCTCCAGACCCTCGTCAATGCCCCATCCAAAGACAGCTTGCCACCTCCTATTTAACTCTGTTGCTGTGTAGACAAGGCCAAGATTAAATCAGCTTCAAATGCCAACGTCCCCAAGCCAAGTGGCCCAGAGGACCCCACAGTGGCCTGGGTCCCTCTTCCTCTCCACAGCTCCAGAGACTGCCGTCCACATCTGAGAACGGAGGCTGCTCTGAAGCTCTCCTGACCCGGGAGGAGAAGAGGAGGGAAGCCCTTCCCAGCCAGTGTCAGCTTACAGTGGGAACAGGCCTGGGGGCAAGGCCGGAGCCAGGCTGACAGGGGGATGTTATTGCTTACCCCCTAGGCGGGCGCTGATCCCCAGCAGAGGCTGCTGGTCGCCACAACCTTGCCAAAGCACCCGGATGTTTCTCACCAGCGGGCCCCGCCGGTGACTTTGGAGTCAGTCCCTTCTCTGGCAGTGGCTCGAGGCGTCCACGATTTCCCAGAATTCCCCCTGGTGCCCCGGGTCAGGGCTCTGCTGTGGAGGAGGGCTCAAGGGGGGGCTCTGGCAGGACGGCAGTAGCTCTGCTTTTTCTGGAGCTCGTCCAATTGCTCTGCAAATCCTTCGCGGAGGGCGCTAGCCGGAGGACTCTAATGGCCTGCAGGAGCCAAGCTAAGCTTTCATCTGCTCTTCTCTCCCCTCTGTGAGACTCAGAGTGCCGGGACAGCCACAGCCAAGTTCAAGGAATTCCTTATGCAGAAGAGGTGATTTTCCTGTCCAGCGGCCTCCTGTCCACCACTGACCAGACCATAGCAAGGTGCCTGACTCCTAGCTAGCCAAGCTAGAGGCCCACATGGGAGCTGGCGATCTAGTCCAGTGGACCCTCCCAGGTAGGACGATGACTGGCCGCAAGAGCCAATCAGAGCCTCTCTCTTGCCCTACGTTATTCTCCAAATACATATGGGGACCTTCTATGTGCTGGGTACTATTTTAGACTCCAATGATACAAATATAGAAGGGACTTTGTAACCCTAGAGCCTTTTGTCCTTTGTAAGAACTCAATATATGACTCAATTCCTTATGAGTAATAGACTAGCTGTCAGAATTTTGTTGTCTCATAGATATACAAACTCTCATTTCTAAGGTAGACATTACTTTAAATAAACTCATGGATTTGTTAGGATCCTCAAATCGAAGGAATAGAAACCTGAGTCTGGAGTAAGAAAAAGTCAGAAATTGCTGACTCCTGTCTAGAAAGTCCAGGACCAGACTGTCCTCAGGAAATCAAATGATGATGTCATCTAAAAAACGATGATGTCATCTCTGTCTCCTTTCTCCTTCCCCTCTTACTCCAGATCTTAGCCCGCTACTTCTCTCTGTATTCTGCTCTCATTCTTTCCTAACATTCAAGAGCTTTATCTACAGCACAGGAAGCTCCAAACTTCATGAACATTGACTCCCCAGGGAAAGAAGATTCCTCCTCAGCACCCACACATAAAATTCAAGAGAAGAGTACCAGTAAGCCAAATTTGAGTCATGTGGCCACCACTGAGCCAATCACTGCGGCCAGAGGCATGAGAGACTGTGATTGGTCAAGCCTTGGTCACATGACACCCCTTAGCTCACCAGAACCCCCAAGGAGGGCACGAGCACTTTCTCTGGAGTGGATGCAGAACAGGAAGGGAGGAGGCAGGGGAGATGGCTGGTGTACCAGAGAGAATAAAAGAAGCTGCTATTACACAAAAGTAGGACGGCTCTTTACCAAAGAGAAGTTTGGGGATTATTTCTAATTGCCAGCTTCTTTAGGATATGCAAAACATGAATGTTTCTAAAAATACTTAATTGTCCAGCATCTTTTATAGGATACGTAGATGTGGTGAGTCCCCACGGAAGTAATACCTAAGGCAACAGAAGACACATCAAATACCTTTAGTGAAGGAGGATAAGTCACATCTGCTGGACACCTGTTGGGTGGTAAGCCTCGTTATAGAGCTGTCTAGCTATCCTATGAGGCAGGTCCTGCTGTTTCCTTCCATTTTCAGGAGAGGGAACTGATGCTCAGAGGAATTACCTGAAAGAAAAATAAATAAATCTCACCACAGCCCCATGGCTAGTAAGTTATGGAGCTGGGGTGTGAACCAGTGTGCTTGATTCCGAAGCTTGAGTCTTTTCTACAAGTCTACTCTTTCTGCCAAAGGCAAAGTGTAGCCCAGCTGAAAGGTGGAGGGGTGAGCAATGCGTTCCTCCTCTATTTATAGACCGAGAACAAAACCAGACAGCCCAAAGGGCGGGCGTGCCAAGAAGGGAATCAGTTTCCGGGTCCCTCATGAAGACATTCTTCACTTCCAAAATGGAGGATGCAGGAAAGTAAGATTGCACATCAAGAATGTTATAGCAAATGCTACGGCAGCCAGGGGAATGAAGCCAAGAAAGGACAATGGATCCAGCAACCTAGGGATCCTTAGTGGCCTGCAAGAGGCTGCTTCAGAGGAGAAGTGTGTTCAGACCCAACATTTAAAGGGGTTTACAGCAAGTAATTGGTTGAGAAATGGAGGCTTCAGGGGTAGATCTCATTGGAGAGGTTTGACAATAAACAGGATAATATCTGCATGCTTTATAGTTACAGGGAAGAAACAATAACTGAAGAAGAGGGGTTAAAAAAATCAGAGTGCAATACAAGCCAGTATTTTTCATATTTGTAGATAGAAAAGGGCTATAAAAATATGACATTCATAGATGGGTGTGGTGGTGCATGCTTGTAATCCCAGTACGTGGGAGGCTGGGACAGGAAGATCTAGGTTTGTGGCCAGCCTCAGCTACTTAGTGAGGCCCTCTGCAACTTAGTGAGACCCTGTTTCAAAATAAAGAATAAAAAATAGGACTGAGGGTGTAACTTGGAGGTAGAATGTCCCTGGGTTCAATCTCCAGTACCGAAAAAAAAAAAAAAGAAATTCATGATAGAAGTAAAGCCCCAAATTAACTGGACCAGTTGAAAACCTAGATCTAGAAAAAAATGAGTGTGGACCACAGCAGTTCTCATTTGGGTTTTGTCTTCCTGATGCACTGTTTTCCTGCTGTTTCCTTCAGGTGGCAGGTGCACCGTCCTGGCCACCCAGGCTGTCGTATGCATGGTCTTATCACTTGCAATACTTCATTCCACCGGGTATGGTACTCGCTTGGCCCCGTGTGACTCAAGCCAGTCCTCTGGGGTTGACATATGGATGTTGGGAGACAGTTGTCCCCTCTCTCTGGTAGGTCTTTAAGCTGGGACCACATAGCTGGAGATAGGAAGAGGCAGCCCCAGACTGCACCAACGCAGAGTAGCCATGGCTGAGACAGAGGAGTATTTCTCTCTCCTAGAACCTACACATAAAATCCAAGGGAAGGCATCTTCCCTGGCCCCATGAAGGCAGCCAATTTACAAGTAGGAGAGAAAGGCCAAACTGGAGAAGGAGAGATGGAGAGAGAAAAAAAGAGAGAGAAACAGCACTCTTCTACACTCTGAATCCAGCCATACCCTGATTTACTTTATTTACTGAATACCATATGAATTTGGTTTCTGTCACAGGCAACCAAAATAAAGGTCACTAACAAAATTCCCACCTGTGCCTCAATTAGTAGAATAGGATGCCTTGTGAATAGAAATGAAAAGTGTGACCTCCCAGAGCCACAGAGAATTAATATATTCTTTATTGAAAAGATGTGGGCTGCTATCCTCAAAGGGTTCACCGTCATAGAGAGCTCTTTCCCTTCCCCACTATGAGTAGGAAATCCCTCACGAATGAGTCATACCCGTGTAGGGTGTGTGTGTAAGAGAGGATGACAAGAAGAATCTTGGGTAGTTACAATCCTCTTCTAAAAGAGAAATAAAGACTAACAAAGCTAACAACTAGAGATGACAAATGCACACAGAAACCAGGACGGTGCTCAGAGCTCGGTAGCTGTCCCAGCCCCCGTGGACCCTCTCAGTCAGCTTCCAGAAGTCCCTTCCTTCTCACCCATCTTCTCCTTTCATTGGGATTCCTTTGTCTTCTTGGACTTTGGGGGAGAGGGCTTTTCCACCTGCCTCCAAGGCTCCCAGAAAACCAGCCCCAGTCACTGCCACGAGGACCTGGGAAGGGGCGAGTCTGATTCCTACAAGGGTGGGGGCTCCAGGTCTTTCCGGAAACATCAGACACCCACCAATCTTGTCTCTGAATGGCTGTTGATGCTGTCTCTACTCTTATAGCACCTCTCCATGAGCTAAACACATGGAAGTGTCCATCTCTCTTTTCTGTCTCCCAAAACAGAGAAAGAGAAGAAACTCGGAGAGGGGCAAAACTCGGAGAGGGTGGTCCCTCCCTGTAGACCACAGTGTGTTACAAACTGCAGAAGCCCGGGCAGCCCCCCATTCCACCCCATTCCATTCCCACAAGTCACTGTTCTAGCCACATTATACAATGATTAGACGTGATTTTTATAATTCTCTGCTGAAATATTTTCTCTGCAGACATGGTAGACCTGCAAGAAGCAGAGTTTTTAAACGGATGAATTCCATTGGGTTGTAGAATCTTTTCCGATTCCAAGA
>PVLC010021473.1:13544-28111 GCA_004027655.1 Graphiurus murinus
GCACGCTTGTAATCCCAGCATTCGGGAGGCTGAGACCAGAGGATCCGGGTTCGCGGCCAGCCTCAGCTACCTAGTGAGGCACTCCGCAACTTAGTGAGACTTGGTTTCAAAATAAAGAATAAAAAATAGGGCTGGGGGTATAGCTCGGAGGTAGAATGCCCCTGAGTTCAATCCCCAGTACCGCAAAAAAAAAAAAAAAGAATAAAAAATAGGGCTGGGGGTGTAGCTTGGAGGTAGAATGCCCCTGAGTTCAATCCCCAGTACTGCAAAAAAAAAAAAACCAGTGGTTTTCTTAAGTCAAACTCTATGCAGTGGACTCCAGGAAATAATTTATATTTTGTTGTAATAAGCCTTGTGAGACATGTGGGTTTTGAGTTCACAAATCTAATGCATAGTTCATGGTGGTTAAGATTTGACATTTTAACCCCAAATTATTAGGAAGAGTTGCCTGTGATTGAGGTTGGTCTCTCAGCAACTTGGTGACTTTACGTGTCTGATCGTTATCAAAAAGTAGTTAACTAGCCGGGTGTGATGGCACACGCATGTGATCCCAGTACTTGGGAGGCTGAGACTAGAGGATCTAGGTTCGTGGCTAGCCTCAGCTACTTAGTAAGGCCCTCCACAACTTAGTGAGATCCTGTCTCAAAATAAAGAATAAAAAATAAGGCTGGGAGGTGGGCATGGTGGCGCATGCTTGTAATCCCAGTACTTGGGAGGCTGAGACCAGAGGGTACAAGTTCACGTCCAGCCTCAGCTACTTAGTGAGGCCCTCCACAAGTTAGTGAGACCCTATTTCAAAATAAAGAATAAAAATAGAGCTGGGGGTGGAGCTCAGAAGTAGAATGCCCCTGGGTTCAATACCCAGTACCAAAAAAAAGTAGTTAACTGAGCTGGGCATGGTGGCACACACTTGTAATCCCAGTACTTAAGAAGCTGAAACAGGGCGGACCACAGGTTCAAAGCCAGCTTCAGTAACTTAGCAAGGTTAATAACCTAGTTATACCCTGTTTCTAAATAAAATCAGGCTGGGGTTATAGCTTGGAGGTAGAATGCCTCTAGGTTCAATCCCCAGTACCAAAAATAAATAAATACATAAATAGTAGTTAACTGAGCCACGCATGGTAGTACAACTTAGTGAGGCCCTCCACAACTTAGTGAGACCCTGTTTCAAAATAAAAAGTGCAGCCAGGTGTGATGGCACTTGCCTGTAATTCCAGTACGTGAGAGGCTTCAAGAGGAGGATTGCAGGTTCGAGGACAGCCTCAGCAAGTAGTGAGACTTTCATCAACCTAGGAAGACTCTGTTTCAAAATAAAAAGGACTGGGGGTGTATCTCAGAGGTAGGTTCCATCCCCAGTACCCCTCCACCCGAAAAGTAAGCTAATCAACTTGCACTTAAAATGTCATTGCAAGAAGGAATTCTTCAAAGAAGCAGTATGGTTTGTGTTCTGAGTACATTTTAACAGCATCTTCTCTAGTTAGGACATTGTCGTCGTGCTTTTCAAAATCCTGATATCTTGCTCAGATGCTTTTCACCAGATCGCTCGAGATGAAGGAATCCTGGCTTTATGGAATGGCACATTTCCCTCCTTGCTGTTGGTCTTCAATCCCGCCATCCAGTTCATGTTCTATGAAGGGTTAAAACGGCAGCTTTTAAAAAAACGGATGAAGGTAATCCCTCATTTTGAAAGCAAACACATAATAATCTCAGCCACGTCCCTGTTATTTGAATTGATATGGCTCGTTCTTTGCTTTCCAGCTTTCTTCTTTGGATGTGTTCATCATTGGTGCAATAGCCAAAGCGATTGCCACCACAGTCACCTATCCTATGCAGACGGTACAGTCAATTCTGAGGGTGAGTGCTTGGGTTCTCCCTGCATTAAGTCAAATGGTGTCCTGAAATACTTGCCTCTTTATTTAAAGCATTGATAATAAAGCAATAATGTAGTCAGTTGGTATGCCAGATTATTCCCCTTCCTGTTTCCATTTGTTTGGTTTTCTGGCTGTCAGTTAGCTTCCTGTTTGGTTGGGAATGCAGTTTCCATTTGGAATTTATAGGTAACAAAGTGTCTCTAACCCATGTGTGATAAAAGTTTCTTTAAAGACCTCAAGAAAACACTTTGCTTCTTTCTCATTCAAGTTGATTTGTCTGGTAACCTAAAACCCCTTAAAAATCAGAGGTTAATTCCTTTAGTTCACTCAGGAGGAATTAATGATTTACCTTTTCTGAAGCACTTACAACCTTCAGTTTTTTCATATATTCAGTTATTTATCCATTTGAACACTTTATTAAGCGCTCATTCTGTGTGAAGAGTTGGGTATACGTTGGTGACTGAAACAGTCATGATCCCTGTCCTCATAGAGTTCATCGGAGAGAGAAGGAAGAGGCAAACAAGTGAAATACATAGGAAGTTATAGATGGACAGAAAAGCTCTGAAGGAACTAACAGTGTTCTGTGACTTTGTGGAGAGGGCATGCTGGGGATCTTCTTAGGTAGCTTGGTTGAAGATGGTTTCCTCTGAGGAGGCTTATTTAAATCAAGATGCAGGGAAGATGGGGACCCAGCCATGCAAAGAGTAGAGGAAAGTGCATTCCAGGACTAGGGAATGTGACATGCCAAGAGCGTGGTACATCGCAGGAACAGTAAGGAGGCCTCCATAGCTGGAGGGTGGTGTGCTCAGGGTAAGATTGGAAAAGTAGCGTGGAAGCGTAGGTGAAAAATGCAGGTAAGAAATTGTTATTCTCAGCTGGGTGCAGTGGCGCACACCTATAATCCCTGTACTTGGGAGGCTGAGACAGGAGAATCACAGGTTCGAGGACAGCCTCAGCAAGTAGTAAGACTCATCAACCTAGTGAGACCCTGTCTCCAAACAAGAAATAAAATCGGAGCTGGGCGTGGTGGCCCACTCTTGTAATCCCAGCATTCGGGAGGCTGAGACCGGAGGATCTGGGTTCGAGGCCAGCCTCAGCTACCTAGTGAGGCACTGCGCAACTTAGTGAGACCCAGTTTCAAAGTAAAGAATAAAAAATAGGGTTGGGGGTATAGCTCGAAGGTAGAACGCCCCTGAGTTCAATCCCCAGTACCACAAAAGAAAAAGAAAAAGAAAGAAAATCGGGCTAGGGGTGTAGCTGGAAGGTAAAAAGAAAACGTTATTCTCGGCACTGTGGGAAACTTCCTAAGGGCTTTAACCTGGGTACAGTTCCAGAGGGTTGCTGTGGTTATTGTGTGGCAAATTGAGAAGGAGGGGGGCCACGTAGGAGTCCATTTCAGTAATCTGTGTGATAGAGAGTGGGGCCTCCACCAGGGTGACAGCAATGGAGAAGAGAGATAGGATATGGCCAGATTCAGAATAGCTCAGTGGTAGAGCGCTTGTCTAGTATATACAAGGCCCTGGGTTTTATCCCCAGAACTGGGGGGAAAAAATCTGTTCTGAAGAGAAAGTTTGAAGGACTTATTGCTAAATAAAATGAAGGTGGTAAAGAGATTTTCGGTTCAAAAGAAATTGTAACTCTTGCTAGGCACACTGCTGCATATCTGTAATCCCAGCTACTTAGGAGGCTGAGGCAAGAACATCACAAGTTCAAGGCCAGCCCTTGCAAATTAGTGAGACCCTATCACAAAGTAAAAATAAAAAGGGCTGGAATCTGTTACTAATTAACTTTAAATGAGCTGGGGTTGTAGCTCAATGGTAGAGTGCCCCTGGCTTAAACCCCTAGGATTTTTTTTTGGGGGGGGGAAGGGCAAAAAAACTAGGTACTTTCGGTTAAAATTATTTTTGCTAATGTATTATTTTAAAATTGGTACTTAATAGCTGGATATGGTGGCACATGCCTATAATCCTAGTACTTGAGAGGCTGAGACAAGAGATCACAGGTTCAAGGCCAGCCTCAGCAACCTAGCAAGACCCTGTTTCAAAGTAAAAAGTTCTGAGTGGCCAGGTGTGGTGGCCCACGCTTGT
Organism: Graphiurus murinus; assembly: GCA_004027655.1. Taxonomy (NCBI): domain Eukaryota; kingdom Metazoa; phylum Chordata; class Mammalia; order Rodentia; family Gliridae; genus Graphiurus; species Graphiurus murinus. The sequence continues at coordinate 17,503 of PVLC010021473.1, forward strand.
AATCCCAGTACTTTGAAGGCTGAGACTGAAGGATCAGAGTTCGCAGCTAGCCTCAGCTACTTGGTGAGACTCTCCTCAACTTAGTGAGACCCTGTTTCAAAATAAAGAATAAAAAATAGTACTGGGGAGCCAGGCGTGGTGCACGCTTGTAATCCCAGTACTTGGGAAACTGAAACCAGAGGATCTGGGTTCACGACCAGCCTCAGCTATTTAGTGAGGCCTGCCACAACTTAGTGAGACCTTGTTTCAAAATAAAAGAATAAAAAATAGAACTGGGAGTATAGCTCGGAGTTTGAATGCCACTGGGTTCAATCCCCAGCCCCGCAAAAAAAAAAAAAAAATTGTACTGGGGGTATAGCTTGGAGGTAGAATGCCTCTGGGTTCAATCCCCAGTACTGCGCGGGGGGGGGGGGGGGGGGGGGGGGGGGGGGGGGGGGGGGGGGGAGTTCTGAGAGGCCGGGCATGGTGGCATACGCTTGTAATCCCGGCATTTGGGAGGCTGAGACCAGAGGACCTGGGTTTGAGGCCAGCCTCAGCTACCTAGTGAGGCACTCCGCAACTTAGTGAGACCCGGTTTCAAAATAAAGGATAAAAAATAGGGCTGGGGGTATAGCTTGGAGGTAGAATGCCCCTGAGTTCAATCCCCAGTACTGCAAAAACAAAAAAAATAACGTTCTGAGGGTATAGCTCAGCAGTAGAATTCCCATGGGTTCAATCCCAGTACTCCCCCCCCACACACACACACACACAAAAGGTACTTAATAAAAAAGAATTCAGTAGCATCCACATAAATGTATTTTAACATTTTTATAATATAGCGGTGTTTTTGCTTGGTTAGGGGTTTTTGTTGGTGTATGTGGGTGCGGGTGTGGGTGTGGTGTGTGTGTACTGGTGATTGAATCTAGGGGCATTCTGTCACTGAGCTGTATCCCCCCCTTTTATTTTGTGGGAGTGGGGATTGAACTCGGGCATTATACCTCTGAGATGCACCCTAGCCAATTTGTATTGTTTTTGAAACAGCGCCTTGCTAGGTTGCTGAGAGTCTCACAAAGTTGCTAAGGCTGGTCTTGAACCTACAATTCTCGTGTTTCAGTCTCTCGTGTACTGGGATTATAGGCATGTGCCACCATGCCTGGCTATATTTTTTATTCTGAAACAAGGTTTCACTAAATTACTGTCTGCCGGTCTCAAATCTGTGATCCTCCTGTCTCATCCTGTCAAGTATTGGGATTATAGGCATGTGCCACCATGCCTGGCTTACGCTTTTATAATATAGCCTATAATATGAAACATGTAGACTGCAGAGACTCTTAATTGTTCAGTGTTTATCAGAATTTCTTAAAGAACTTGGGAGTTATTCAGCCATACCATCAATATCTAAATCATCATCCTGGACATGTTTTTGTTGTTTTGTTTTCTTTTGGAGGTAGAATATCCCCCCTAATTCTCTGTGAAAATGAAATGTTGCACACCTGTCATCCCAGTATCTGGGGGAGACTAAGATAGGGTCACAATTTTGAGGCCAACCTGGGCAACTTAGTTATTTTTACTTAGTTATTTAATTATTTATTAAATTTAGCTATTTAATTACTTAACTTAGTTATTTATTTTGAGACCCTTTCTCAAAATAAAAAGAACTAGGGGAAAAAAAAAAAAAAAAAAAAAAAGAACTAGGGGTGCCGGGTGTGGTGGCACTTGTAATCCCAGTACTTGGGAGGCTGAGACTGGAGTATCCGGGTTTGCTGACAGCCTCAAGTACTTGGTGAGCCCTCCGCAACTTAGTGAGACCCTGTTTCAAAATAAAAACTAAGCCTGACGTGGTGGCACATGTTATAATCCCAGTACTTGGGAGGCTGAGACTGGAGGATCCAGCTTCCCGGCCAGCCTCAGCTATTTGTGAGGCCCTCCGCAACTTAATGAGACCCTGTTTCAAAATAAAGAATAAAAAATAGGACTGGAGGTGTAACTCAGAGGTGGAAGGCTCCTGGGTTCAATCCCCAGTACCGCAAAAAAAAAAAAAAGAAAGAAAAGAGAGAGAGAAAGAGATAGAAAGAAAAAGAATAAAAAATAGGGCTGGTGATCTAGCTCAGAAGTAGAATGCCCCTGGGTTCAATCCCCAGTACTGCCAAAAAAAAAGGATTAGGGTTGTTATCCAGTGGTAGAGTGCCCCTGGGATCAATCTCCAGAAACATAAAAAAGAAGAAAACTCTTAGAACTGGGAGAAACAACTCAGGGACAGAATGTGTGTTTAGCTTGCAGGAAGCTCTGGGTATGCTCCCATGCTTGCTTTGTTGAGAAATATTATTATTTTCATTTATTTCATCAAAATATTTCACTTATCTAATTGAAAAATATAGGATTGATGAAATCTCTATTCCTAATTCTTTATTTTTATTAGTATATATTATAAGACATTACTCCAGCATTGTTTCCTCTCTAGGGAGAAATCACGATAAAGGAAGCAGCAATAAATAATTATCTTTCTTTTCTCCTTCCCCAGTTTGGTCGTCACAGACTAAACCCAGAAAACAGAACCCTGGGGAGTCTCCGGAATGTTCTCTATCTTCTGCACCAGCGAGTCAGGTGAGCTTTGTAGATGTTCTGCCTCACTCTCAGCAGCTATCTCTTCCAGAGAGTGGTTGGATTTGCTTTTCTTACACTACTGTCATGGCAGTGGCAGCCTCAGAAACTTCTTCCTTACATGCTGTGCTTAGACACTTCTCGTTTTAGGAGCTTAGTGTATTTTGACAACATTTTAGAAAGTTATGGAAAAGGTTTTTTTGGTTTGTTTTTGTCTTTTTTGTGTGCTACTGGGGATTGAACTCAGGGGCATTATATCTCTAAGCTATACCCCCATCCCTATTTTATTAGTGTGGTGTGTGTGTGTGTGTGTGTGTGTGTGTGTGTGTGTGTGTGTGTATGTGTGTGTATTAGTTACTAAGGATGGAACCCTGGGGCCTTCTACCTCCAAGTTACATCCCCAGACCTATATTTTTTTCTTCATTTTGAAACAGGGTCTCACTAAGTTGCAGAGGGCTTCACTAAGTAGCTGAGGCTGGCCTCGAACCTGTGATCCTTCTGTCTCAGCCTCCCAGGTACTGGGATTACAAGCATGCGCCACCATGTCCAGCTTATTTTTTAATTTTTGAAATAGGATCTTAGTAAGTTGCCAGTGGCCTCACTAAGTTGCTGAGGCTGTCCTCGAACCTGTGATCCTACTATCCTTCTTTCCAAAGTACTGGGATTACAGGCATGCACCACCACGCCCAGCATAATGGAAATTTTTTTTTAACTCCTCGTTAGTTATAAATACATAGAAGTCCTTCAGAAAAAGAACCCTCCACGGTTGGGGGTGTAGCTCAGTGGTAGAATGTGTTCTTAGCATGCATGAGACCATGGGTTCCATCTCCTGCACAAAAACAAAAAAAGAAAAGGGACCCTGTAACCTAACATGGACATCGTTCTGCCTGAGTGCAGCTTCCATGTGTGGCACACCTCTGACCTCTTAGGAATATAACATCTGCTAGTAGTGTAGTGATATCACTGGGGAAAGGACACGGGCATGGGAGTTAATGCCAGTTGTGAAGGTGATGATGTAAGAGTAGCTAACTATGTGCTTGGGGTGAGGCTGCTGGGGATTGAACTGCAGAGCATTCTACCTCTGACCTAAATCCCCCATCCCTTTTTTTTTTTTTTTTTTTTTTTCAGTACTGGGGATTGAACTCAGGGGCATTCTACCTCCGAGCTATACCCCCAGCCCTATTTTTTATTCTTTATTTTGAAACCGGGTCTCACTAAGTTGCGGAGTGCCTCACTAGGTAGCTGAGGCTGGCCGAGAACCGGGATCCTCCGGTCTCAGCCTCCCGAGTGCTGGGGATTACAAGCGTGCGCCACCATGCCCGGCTCATTTTTTATTTTGAAATAAGGTCTCTGTAAGTGAGGAGAGCCTCACTAAATTGCTGAGGCTGTCCTTGAACCTGTGATCCTCCTGTCTCAGCCTCCCAAGCACTGGGATTACACCACCACACCCAACAGTTGCTAACTTTTTTTTTTTTTTTTTACTGGGGATGGAACCCCAGGGGCATTCTACCTCCGAGCTACATCCCCAGCCCTGATTTTTATTCTTTATTTTTGAAACAGGGTCTTCCTAAGTTGTGGAGGGCCTCACTAAGTAGCTGAGGCTGGCTGTGAACCCAGATCCTCCTGTCTCAGCTCCCAGTACTGGGATTACAAGTGTGTGCCACTACGCCCAGCTAATTGCTAACATTTTTAAGTGTTTGCTACAGGGTAGACATTGAACAAGAGTCTATAATTTGTATAATTTCACTTAATCCTAACAGTAGCTCTATGAGGTAGAAACTTTAGTCACTTCCTTGTTTCCTTTGAAGAAATTGACACCCAGGGAAATCAAATGAGTCAGAGATCTCCCTGGAAGCAAAAGCTGCTATAACATTATTATTGTTTCTGGATACAAGATACTTTGAAAATAAATGTATTATAAAAATAGAATAAGCTTGGTGTGGTGGCGCCCCTTGTAATCCTAGAGCTTGGCAGGCAGAGACAGGAGGATCACAGGTTCCAGGACAGCCCCCGCAATTTAGTAAGGCTCTCAACGACCTAGTTTCCTAATAAAAAAGTCAGGCTAGAGCTGTAGCTTGGGGATAGAATGCCTCTGGGTCCAATACCCAGTACCAAAAAGAAAAGTTCTAGACAATGAAAACTAATCGATAGTAATGGAGAGCAGTCCCTGGTCCCCTGGCCGGGGCAGGCAGAGGGGGGAGCAGTTAGAAAGAGACAGAGGAGCCAGGCGTGGTGGCGCACGCTTGTAATCCCAGCATTCGGGAGGCTGAGACCGGAGGATCCAGGTTCACGGCCAGCCTCAGCTACCTAGTGAGGTACTCCGCAACTTAGTGAGACTCGGTTTCAAAATAAAGAATAAAAAATAGGGCTGGGGGTATAGCTCGGAGGTAGAATGCCCCTGAGTTCAATCCCCAGTACCACAAAAAAAAAAAAAAAAAAAAAAAGAAAGAGACAGAGGGTGCTTTTCAGGGTGCTTGATGTGTTCATTACCTTGAATGTGTAGAGTGTGTCATACAACTGTTACTAAAGCTTAACTGACTCCAATCTGATGATTTTTGTTCCTTTACAAACATTGCTGAATGATAGCCTATAAATTCAGCTTTGTACACCTGAGTGATTAGAGGGAAAATTTCCTTATAAGAAACGACCTGGTTAAGGAGTGTGAAGATTCAGTTTTCACATTTTATAATTTAAAATTCTTAAGTTTAGACATTGCCAAATTGACCCCCAAAAAAGTGATATGAAAAAGTGGTTTCCGTCAGATTTGGTGGTGCACGCTTGTAATCCTAGTACTTGGGAGGCTGAGACTGGAGGATCACAGATTCAAGGACAGCCTCAGCAATTTAGTGAGGCTCTCAGCAACGTAGTGAGACTCTGTTTCCAAATAAGTAATAAAATCAGTCTGGGAATGTAGCTAGGATGTAGAATGCCTCTGGGTTCAATCCCCAATAAGTGATTTCTGTTTCTATCAGCAAGGAGAGTTAAGAAAGATGTTGTTTCTAAGAAGACAGTGTTAAGTGGAATTTTATGAAGTTACACAGTTTTCAAATCCATTATGTTTTTACATCTTTTATCTTCTTTGGTTCTCTCTAAATCTTATAGATGTGGAAAATGATTATATTTTCTTTTTGCATATTAGAAAACATATTGAAGCAGCTGGGCATGGTGGTGCACGTTTGTAATCCCAATATTTGGGAGGCTAAGACCAGAGGATCTGGGTTCGCAGCTAGCCTCAAATACTTAGTGAGACCCTGTTTCAAAATAAAGAATAAAAAATAGGGGGTATAGCTTGGAGGTAGAGTGTCCCTGGGTTCAATCCCCAGTACCACACACACAAAAAAAGAAAACACATTGAAGCCAGGTGTGGTACACTCCTGTAATCCCTGTTCTTGGGAGGCTGAGACAGGAGGATCACAGGTTTGCGGCCAACCTCAGTAACTTAGTGAGACCCTGTTTCCAAATAAAAATAAAGTAGGGCTGGGGATGTAGCTCAGAGGTAGAATACCCCTGAATTAAATCCCCAGTACTGCCCCCCCCCAAAAAAAAAGAGAGAGAGAGAAAACACACTAAGAAAGAAAATGACTTGTCCAGCACCAAACAGCAGAACCAGATGTTTAAACTTAGATACTCAAAGTACTTAGAAACAGTTGAATAAATGAAGAGCTTTCATGTGTGCCTTATAAAGTTCTACTTGCGTGTAATCTCAGTACTTGGGAGGCTGAGACAGGAGGATCACAGGTTTGAGGTCAGTCTCAACAATTTAGCAAGGCTTTCAGCAACTTACAAGTCCCTGTTTCAAAATAAAAAGGGCTGGGACTGTAGCTCACAGGTAGAATGCCCCTGGGTTCAATCTCCATTACTAAAAAAAAAGGAAAAAAGACTCTTCTGCTGGTGGAAGTGCCTATACTGTCCCGGAGGTTGCTAGTGGCTGCATGGAGCTATTTAGCTTGGAAAATATTCCCAGTGCAATTGAGAGACTGAATCTTTAATTTTTTAAATTTTAATTACCACATATGGCTAGTGGCTACTAAAATAGATGATGCAGTGTACCATACCAGACCTCTCCAGACTTTTGTGTGATTACGAATTACCAAATGGGGGAGGTCGGAATGAGTACTGTGTGCATGTATGCCTCTATCACCCTGAACTTCATCAAGATGTATGATTATAATGCACCAGTTAAAAAAAAAAGAAAGCCAGAGGTGCTCCTTGAAATGCAGCTTAATACCTCTTCTCTGGGGTGGGCTTAGAACCCTGTTTAAACAAACCCTGGCATTTCTGCTGTGGGTGGACCTCACCTTGAGAAGCATAGAGGTGGAATTTCTTGGGTTAACAGCATTCAAAACAGTCAGTGAACTAGAAATTCATGGGTCAAGTCTGTTTTCACATAGCAAAAATATAGAATATAGTAATAGCATCTGAGAAGCACTTGAATAACTTTACTCTCAATCTGCATGTTATATATAGCCCTGGAGTTACTGATGAACTAGATTCTGAGGCTAATTTTCTCTCAGCTCCCAAGTGCCTCGCAGACTAAAATACTTTAACAACAGAAATCAGTTGAAATCTAGAACCTCCATTGCTTTGTTTTGTTGTTGTTTTGCGGTACTGGGGATTGAACCCAGGGGCATTCTACCTCCAAGTTACACCCCCAGCCCTATTTTTATTCTTTTTTTTTTTTTTTTTTTTTTTTTTTTGTGGTACTGGGGATGGAACCCCGGGGCATTCTACCTCCAAGCTACAGCCCCAGCCCTATTTTTTTATTCTTTATTTTGAAACAGGGTCTCACTAAGTTGCGGAGGGCCTCACTAAGTAGCTGAGGCTGGCGGTGAACGCAGATCCTCCGGTCTCAGCCTCCCAAATGCTGGGATTACAAGCATGCACCACCACGCCTGACTTTATTCTTTATTTTGAAACAGGGTCTCACTAAGTTGGGGAGGGCCTCACAAAGTAGCTGAGGCTGGTTACAAATCCAGATTCACAAAGTAGCTGAGGCTGGTTGCAAACCTGGATCCTCCTGTCTCAGCATTCCAAGTCCTGGGATTAGAAGCGTGCGCCATCACGCCCAGCTCCATTGCTTGTTTTAACCCTAAGGAAAAACACTTTCACAGTAGCTATTAGAGTAGCATGTTTCTCTAATACAGGGGTTGACTTTCACAGAGAAAACCTATTTGTTTCAACTGTTTTCCTTTTAGGCGCTTTGGCATAATGGGACTCTACAAAGGCCTTGAAGCCAAACTGCTGCAGACAGTCCTCACGGCTGCTCTCATGTTCCTTGTTTATGAGAAACTGACAGCTGCTACCTTCACCGTCATGGGGCTGAAGAATGTGCACAGGCACTGAGACACCACCCCTGGAAAGTGTGCAGAGCTTCTGGATTCGGCTTCCTTCCCGGAGGCCAGGAGCATTCCTCCTTCCCTCTGGCTCCTTTCACCACCAGTGTTTTCATTAACTGGAAAGGCATGGAAGGGTAATCAGGGAGTTTAGCCAGCTGCACCTGTCGCCAACTTAACTTTTTCAACGGCTAGTTGGATCTGGGGATGGAGGTTGGACTAATATGAAAAGGGAACATTGAAAACCTAGAGGAGGAAGTTTGTTGGGTGTATTGGTTTTCTTAAGAGGAAAGCACTGTTATTCTCATGTGTAATCTTTCCCATCTAAAGTTCTCTGAAATTTACCAGAGTCTGTCTTTCCCTGAACTCCCGGGTTCTAGGACAAATTCAATGACATTTAATTCTCTTCAGATGCTTTTATATGCTTTAATCTTGGCATTTTCGTCACTAAAAATAATACTATGACTCTGCCGTGGACATGACTTTATTTTTGTTGAGCTTCTTTTCTCCTGCTTAAGGAAAGTTAAGTGAGCTATTTATTTTACAGGGGAAATGGAAATTATTAATCCCAAATAATTCTCTTACAGATTCTGTAAGCATCACTTATTCATTAGTGTTTGACATAAATTTTTAAAGTCTTTACTTTAAGTCCACTCTTTCATTAGAAAAGGTTTAAGGTTTTGTGTCCATTCCTGCAAACGCCAATCAATCAAGCCCCAATAAATTGTTAGCACAAAGGATGTTCTTGGAAGTTGCTTTTTTTCAGGTATTAGATTGGGTGTGCTACCAGATGATAAAAACACCAAAAAGGGAGAGGGAGCACCTGCGTAGGCTCCGGAAAATTTTCTCCTTTATAGACGCTGAATAGAGTCTGTATATTTTGAGAAACATCCGACTGAGGTTATTTCTATTTGGGAAAATTCCTTGGAGACTTGCTCTTCCAAGCGTGGTCCATCAGATAGCAGCACTGACACCAGCTGAGCGCGTGTCTGGCTTGCAGCCCAGCCTCTGAATCACAGTCTGCAGTTTAACAGGCCCCAGGTGATTCACATTTACATTACAGTTCAGAAACCTTGGGGCCCCTGCCCAACGGAAGATGGGATTGGTTTCAATTACAGACACCAAGATAAAGATGTTCCTCAGAGGAAAGGTCGGCTGCTGCATGAAGACTGCCTCTGGGAGATGCAGGAGACCTGGTCATCATTTCTTTCCCTCAGAGCATGTAGCCAGGAGCAGATTCAGACATCTCCAGTCAAGACGAAAATTCTCCTGACACTGGTAGAATAACTCTTTGGATTTCTATGACTTGGGTTCTGTCCCTCTAACAAAATGACAGGTTTTTCATTTGTAAGTCTATGATTCAGTCCAGTCAGACAGAGAGAAATAATGCCATGCCCAAGGACTTCGATATTTAGTTCAATTTTGAGAATGGAAATTTTCTCTTGTTTTCCCTCCTTAGCCTGTAAGGTCTAGGAAAGACCCCTCCTCGGGTCTCAGCACTCACCCCAATCAGTCACGAGAGTCGTCACTTGATGTAAACAACAAGAGGTGTTTTATTTAACTAGCGCGCTAGGGCCCCCCTCATATCCCAAAACAGGGACAGAGGAGAAGGGCCCCTAGCTACAGTAAGCAGGGTTTTTAAAGGGGAAACGGCAGGGGAATTCTAAGGGTGGAAAGTTACAAGTTGGGAGGGGTAAGAGGGGTAAGTATTTTAAGACATAAGACATAAGCATTTTGAGACATACACTGGTCATAACAATTTTTACAATTTAAAAACATCTTGAACAGTCAGAGTCACAGCGCCCCGAAAGGCCAGATAAGTACAGAGCAGACATTTGCAAACCTATGGCTAACATTCCATTTTCAGATGTTTACTTAATGTTTTATCATTGTCAGAGAGCTTAAGGGGGGTTTGGACTCTTCTGAAATCCAAGGGGAACTTGGGCTTCTGCATTCTAGTTATATTTTAATTTTTCTATCCTTACTGCCTTGTGGTAATTTAAAAAATATGTAATTATTAAACTAGTGGTCATTGTATTCTAGAAAACAAAATTTAGGAGCTAGCTGGAACACTCATTCCCTATTTAAGCCACAGAACTGGCCCCTCACTACCTTGCATTGTACTTTAAGATTTGCCTATGGCGGATCTTACGTGGGATGCACTAAACAATTATTTCGATTTCTCTGTGGAAGGAGAGTGATGACAATGGCGCCAGCATGTTCTTGTTATTGTTGTGCTGTTCACTTTGAAACTTGAATTGTGAGCTCAGGGTATTGTGAGTTGGTATGTTAGACTAACTTCCAACCCAGATTATATAGCTATATTAGATGTTTATGATATAAGAATGTATTTGAGGCCAGGGGTAGTGGTGCACACCTGTAATCCCTGTACTTGGGAGGCTGAGACAGGAGGATGGCAGGTTTGAGGACAGCCTCAGCAAGTAGTGAGATTCTCATCAACCTATCGAGGCCTTGTTTCCAAATAAATACAATCGGGTTGAAGCCGGGCGTGGTGGCGCACGCTTGTAATCCCAGCATTCGGGAGGCTGAGACCAGAGGATCCGGGTTCGCGGCCAGCCTCAGCTACCTAGTGAGGCACTCCGCAACTTAGTGAGACTCGGTTTCAAAATAAAGAATAAAAAATAGGGCTGGGGGTGTAGCTCGGAGGTAGAATGCCCCTGAGTTCAATCCCCAGT
>PVLC010021474.1:0-27932 GCA_004027655.1 Graphiurus murinus
GGAGGTAGAATGCCCCTGAGTTCAATCCCCAGTACCGCAAAAAAAAAAAAAAAAAAACTCTCCTCTGTGGACACAGGGAGCAAAATCTGGGCCAAATTTTGACTGCATGTCTGAACCAACAATGGGAACTGTCCAAAGAAGTCATGGATGTGTGGGGAGGTGGTGGGTTCCAGGGCCCCAGCCCAGCTCAGGCACAGGTGGAGGAACCCTCCTGCAATCCAGCAGAGCAGATTCCAAGCCCTGGACGGGCGGGGCAGGAAGGAGGACCCCACTTCAGCCAGAGCCGATCCATGTCTATCTGCCTGACATATGGGTTTCTGGGTCCATTTTACTTTGAAAACAACAACAACAACAAAAATAGCTTAAAGATCTAAGAAAGTAAAGCGTGAGATGCAATGACCTGCTAGGTCCCTTGAAACACCGAGGTTCTTACACCCTATGGTCAGGAGCAACGAGGATCTGTGCTGACTGGTTCGGTAAGCCACGTGGATAGAAAGACCTAAAGGACTCACAGAAATGAAGTGGCAACACTGTGTTCTTTGAGCCCACTTCCTTCTCTTGTTCATCCATTTCCTCAATTCCCTATTCTTTTATCATCCGCAAGGTATAATAAAAAGAGCTTGATAATTAGATTTCAGAAACTCATATTAAGCCAGGCATGGTGGCACATGCCTGTAATCCCAGTACTTAGGAGAGGCTTAAGACAGGAGGATGGTAGGTTGGAGGACAGCCTCAGCAAGGAGTGAGATGCTTATCAACCTAGTGAGACCCTGTTTCAAAACAAAAATAAAAAATAAGGCCGGGGGTGTAGTTTGGAGGTAGAATGCCCCTGGGTTCAATCCCCAGTACAAAAACAAAAACAAAAAGCAGACTCATATTAGTTCCTTGAAATGTGAAATCCAGAGTTACTGGTATGACCAAGCAATCCACTCCTAGGTATCTGCTGAAAATGTATGTTCACACAAAAACGTGTATGTGAATGTTCACAGCAGCATCATAACATAACAGCCAAAGAGTAGGAAAATCCAAATATTCAGCAGCTAGTGAACGGATAAACAAAGTGTGGTATATCCATACAATGGAATATTATTCAACCATAAAAAGGAATGGCATATTGACTCATGGTACATGGATGAACCTTAGAACATATGCCAATCCAAAGAAGTGAGTCAAAAAAGACCAAATGTTGTATGATTCCATTTACATGAGATATCCAGAATCTACAGAGACAGAAAGTGGATCAGTGGTTGCCAGAGGCGAAGGTGCTGGGACAATGAGGAGTGACTGCCAGTAGGTACTATGGCTTCTTTTTGGGTGTGATAAAAATGTTCAATAATTAAATAATGGTAATGCTTTTACAAATATATATATATATATATATATATATATATATATATATATATATATATGTATGTATATAGTGTGTGTGGGGGGGTACTGGGTATTAAACTCAGGGGCAATCTACCTTTGAGCTACATCCCCAGCCTTCTTTTATTTTTTATTTTGAAATAGGATCTAAGTTGCAGAGGGCCTTGCTAAGTTGTGAGGCTGGCCACGAATCTGCGATCCTCCTGTTTCAGCCTCCCAAGTACTAGGATTACAAGTGTGCATCACCATACCTGGCTCCATTGAGTGCTTTTAATATATTCATAGAGGCAGGCACAGTGGTGCACACCTGTAATCCCAGTACTTAGGAGGCTGAGTCAGAAGGATTGCAGGTTTGCAGCCAGCCTCAGCAACTTAGAGAGACCCTGTTTCAAAATTAAAAAAAAAAAAAAAAATAGGACTGGGGGTATACCTCAGAGATAGAATGCTCAGGGTTCAATCCTCAGCATCAAAAAAATAAATAAATAAATATAATAAAAAAAGCAATGAATGGTATACTCTAAAAAGGTGAACTTATTTGTGGTATGTGAGTATCTCAGTAGCAGTCTTAACAGAAAAGTTAGATTCAAACTAGTATCTGAGTACTTACTAATTGAGTGGCCTTTTAAAGTTACCAAATCTCTTTCGGCCTCAGTTTCTCCATATGTAAAGAGAGGGTGATACTGCTACTACCTGACAGGGAGGCTCTGAAGAAAATCTGGAGTGAAAGATGGTGTTTCCCAGTTCATCGACTGTCATATAAAAAATAGCTATTGTCCACTTTTCAAACCACTGCAGTTTCTCTTACAGCCATAAAAAGAAGTTTGTGTATGGGTGTGGTGTTGCATGCCTGTCATCCCAGTACTTGAGGGGCTAAGATAGAAGGATCACAGGTTTGAGGCTAGCCTCAGCAGCTTAGCAAAAACCTCAGCAACTTACCAAAATGCTGTTTTCAAAAAAAAAAAAAAAGGCGAGGATGTAGTTCAGAGATAGAATGCCCCTGGTTCAATCCAAGAAGAAGGAGGAGAAGTATGTGACTTCAAGCTCACTTTACAGATTTCAAGTACTCTGAAGAAAAAAAGCAATTCACACATTTTATACTTAAAAGAGAGAGCCAGTTCCTAAAAGATGAGGATAGACAGCCTTGTCAGGAGAACTAGAACTGCCAAACTTCACATTTAGCAGCCATTACAAACTAAGTAGGGGAGCTAAGAAGCAAGAGTGTAAGGGAAGATGGCAATTTCATTCATTGAAACAACATCTTTCTCCCTTCTCATTTACACATTATCTTGTCTTTATTTCACTGGGAGAGTCAGCCGGGTAATAAGTAGGGATTGCATTTTCTGAAGCTAATAGAGTATAACAATGACTTTTGAGTTCCTGTCACTATTAAAAGCACGAAGCACACCCGACATATGAAAATGTATGAGTTCATATATTATCCTGTTGCGGTCTTGCCATTGTAATGTAAATTTCTACTTTAAAAAGATTTTTTTTTCAATGTGGCTAATGAAATATCCAAATGTTTAATTTAGTTCTTGGTCAAATGGTGTTTCTGGGATCCGCTGCTTTAATTGAACCATCGTAGTAATTAACTAAATAGTATTCATTTATATTTGCACTTGATGGGAGACTCTTAAATTGAATAATTTCATGTCAAAACATCTGTTGCCTAAACATTGTCAGTTAACATTCATTTCTGCTCCCAAAGACTACTGTGGATTTGAATTTATTTATAAGGTAACTCCCAAAATAACACATAGCTAAGAACTTTTTGAGAATAGTGATCCAACAGTTATGATACAATTGTGTTTGAAGTGATCTTATTGTCTAATTGTAAAGTGATTTTTCTTAAAATTGTTGCCTCTATAGTATACAAGAGCCGGTTTTCACTTTCTTCTAGACAACATTCCCAGTAAAATACCCTACCAATATCTCTGTGCTGGCCATTAACAGGAAAAGGCAGAAAACCAAAACAATTGTGAATATCTGTATAAGCCAACATCATGACTGAGCTCCTATTTAGGAACCATATGACCAGGCTCTGGAACAACTGCTCAAATAAAAATATCTACACTCATTTTCATATCCTAAGTTAAACTGCCAATGCTATGCCCACACAGTCATTTTTTTTAAGGCTTTATGCCTGGAAGTCATTTCATATAATTTTCAGCTACATGCCTTTTACAACTAACAAGGAAAATTCTACCATCAGCATGTACCCTGGTGATAAAAAAAAAAAAAAAATAGTAATTCAAATAGGATGGCTTAGCCGGGCGTGGTGGCGCACGCTTGTAATCCCAGCATTCGGGAGGCTGAGACCAGAGGATCCGGGTTCGCGGCCAGCCTCAGCTACCTAGTGAGGCACTTCGTAACTTAGTGAGACTCGGTTTCAAAATAAAGAATAAAAAATAGGGCTGGGGTATAGCTCGGAGGTAGAATGCCTCTGAGTTCAATCCCCAGTACTGCAAAAAAAAACAAACAAAACAAATAGGATGGCTTATATGTCAATTAAGAAAACTACTCAAAATATTAATCGAAGAATATGTTCCACCCACTGGAGAGCAAAACCATTCCATGCCTACTATAAAGTATAATCACAGAATACTATACTATACAGTATACAGTTACTATTCTATACAATATACAATGATATAAAGTAAGTGAATGGCTAGCAGAGTACCAACTCCATTCTACCTGCCCCATATGAAAATTGTAAGTTGCAAAAACTGTCAGAATATGCACTGTCATAAAAAAGTAACATATGTAACCAAAAAGAAAATATATGTGTGTGTATATATATATACATATACATATATATCAAAATAGAGAATGAATCAACACACTCCATACCCTTATTGCTACAGTGATACCTCCTGTTTGCAAACAGGTGTTAAACAAGAAAAGTCTCCCCAGATCACAATTACAATTGCAAAATAAATTAGCCAAGGGCCTAGAATTCAAAATCACCCCGACTGCCTTTAGGCAAATTCTATAAAATCCACATTTCTTTTCCTTTAACAAACTTTTGGGGTCCTCTGATGGGGTCCTCTGATGAAGCAATAAATCCAACATGCAAAAAAGAAAAAAAAATGTGTGTGTGTGTGTATGGTAAACTTTTGTGCATGAATTATCACACATCATGTTCTGATAAAATATGCAGTGTGCTGTGAAAATCTTTTTCAACCCTGCTCATAGGACTCAAATATCTCTCAAGCATGTAGGAGCTTATATGTTTTTTAAAAGATGCCAGATCAGGAGGTATGAATGTTTCCTTCCTATTTAAAAAAAAAAATGCAACAACAATAAACTACGATCCCGTAAGCAGCCGGGCGACGCGGGGCTCCAGGTCCACTCGGGCTTTGCATTTAAAGGCTCGCGGCGGTTCCCCGCGGCCCGCGGGGACTCGGGGTGCAGCTGCAGCCGCCCGCGCATCCCGGCGTCGGTGCGCTGCTCGGGGCTCCGCCGGCTGCGTGCACGGCACCCCGAGCGGGCCGGGCCGAGGGAGCAGCCGCCAGCCGCGCGTCCCGGGCCGGGCCGAGCCGCCGCCGCAGCCTTCCCCGCGCTTCCCGCCGCCCGCCGCGGCCCCAGCACAATGCGCCCCGCGCGCGGCCTCCCGCCCTCGGCCCGCCGCGCCTCACCGTTGCAGAACTGGAGCAGCGACGACGTGTCGTACAGGCTGCTGTAGCTCGAGAAGCCGTCCTCCATGCTGAGGCCGCGGGCCGCGCCCGCTCCCGGCCGCCGCCGCTCTCCCACACACTGAGCGAGCCGCGCCGCGGCGGCGCTGGCGCTGGGGCCGGCCTGCTGTGGCGGCGGCTGCCGCCCGTCACCATGGCAACCGGGCCCGCCGCCGCGCGCGCCGCCCGCGCCGCCCGCGCCGCCCGCGCTGCCCGCTAGGGGGCGCTGCGCCGCGCCGCGCGGGGACGTGGCGGGCCGCCGGGCGGGGTGCTGCTGCTGCCGCCGCCGTTGTCCCGGCCGCGCCCGCCTCCCGGCTGGCCCCGGACGGCCCTCGCGGGGACAAAGAGCGAGGCCGCGGGCGGGGGCGCGGGGAGCTGCGGGGCGCGGGAAGCCCCTCGCCCACCCGCGCGGGACTGGGACCCTCCCCGGATGCGCTGTCCCTGCGCCTACGGGCAGCTGCAGGACCAAACATGGACAACTGGCCAGCGCGCTTCTGCTGTTTGCACCTCCCCTTTGGGCCACGTCCTGCCGGGCGCGCCCCTCTCCACGCGTTTTTTCTGCAGCTGCGAGGCCCTGCCTCGGCTGATCATTAGCATGGGCTCCAGCCCCGCTGCATCTTTTGCACACGGGTGAAGACGGGGCTCCCTCCACACCCTGCGCCCTGGCATCAGACTGGCAGGGCTGCGTGCTCAGAAGTGCTCTGAGCCCAAAAGCTTCTGGTGGTTGCTGGTGACCAGCCCCTGGGACGCAGCTTGTCACATTACAGGACCCAGCGCTCTCTGTTCATTCTGTCTCAGGAAGAGGCCAAGTTAGGACAAAATAACACAGTAGGAGGAAGCCCGAGTCCTCGAGTTTGTGTCTTTTCCAGCCCATATAAATGCTAGGTTAATGATCTGAGCTCACTACCCACAACCATAAGCAAATACGGATGCAAATAAGTACAGAAGTAAGAGAGACCATGCTCTAACCCGAAAATAAGCTTGGTCCAGAAGAGACTCCTAAAGGTTTACACCCCTGTGGTACAATAATCATCCCTCTGCTATGTGTAAAAATCTGAAATTTGGGGCATTAGCTTGTGCAAGTTGGACATAGTAGGTGAGATAAGAACTGACTACAAGGTTATTGTTAGGAAAACTTCTGGGCCTCTCTGGGGTTCCCAGACCTGTCTTCTGGAAGCCCAGACTAGATAGCTATAGATGGCAGGGTCAGTGGTGGGGTCTGTGACTCTGCAAGTGGCATGTTGAGTTTATGGGATATCAGGATGGTTTAGATGCTGCAGCAGGGGGAGAAATTAAAGCCTGCTCCCTGGCCTGGATAGGAGACCAAGCATGGAAAACCAGCACGGGTTACCAGGGAAAATACATTGAGGGTGGAGGCTGTGGGGCCCTGCAGGCTGTTGATTTGACTGTGACCAGGTGGATGGACAGTAGGTGCTCCCGATGACATAGGGACGAGGGAACAGGGTCTGCTGGCAGGTCAAGATGCCCAGCCTGTCCCTAATGGATGGTTCATGTTGCAGACACCCGGGAAATGAGACTGGGCTGAGCGTTAGGGCCAGCTAAGAGAGCCCCCAAGAGCCAGAGGGGACTGAGCCAGACCCTGAAGGAGATGCGGGGGCTTATGGAGGTTTCCGTGGGGTGCACGCTGATGCCAGCAGGGCTGGGGACTGAGTCTGTGTGTGACCCGGACAGGTCTCCGGGTCACAGTGCTCCAGAAATGAGGCACCAGGGCCCAGAGGATCAGAAGAAGGAAGATGGAGGGGTGGGCCAGAGGGAAACTATGGAAGGGCCACACAGCTGGAGAGAAAGAGAGGTCAAGAAAGGCCAGCAGACCCTCCAATTGGAAGCTCCCTGCGGCAGTTGGAATGTAGAGAGTTGGGATTCAGAAGTCGCTGGCAAAGAGATTGTAAATGAATTTGCGGAAGAAGAGAGTGGAGCCAGAGGTGGTGGTGGTGCACGCCTGTAATCTCAGTAATTGGGAGGCTGAAACAGGAAGATCGCAAGGTTCAAGACCAGTTTCAGCAACGTAGCTAGACTCTCAAGGACCTAGTGAGACCCTGTGGAAAGTCAGAGGATCTCTAGGGCAGAGCTTCTGCAGGGGGGAGGGAAGGAAATTCCAAAGGAGCAGTCAGAGAGGCCAGAAGCTCCATGGACCATGTGGTCTCAGGAAGCTGAGAGCAAAGAAAGCTTCCAGGAGGCGGGTGCATCGTAGGGTCCTCTACAGAGAGGGTCAGGGAGGACACGGCCAGGGAAAGGCCCTTCCGCCAGGTGGCAGAGGGCTCCCAGGTGACCAGGAGCATGTTGGAGAGGCGGTGGGACCAGAAATTGAGTTTCTGGACACTGGAGGGAGAGCATGTGTATGTGCATGTTTGAGAATTTGGGCAGGGAAAGGAAACGGGAGCCCGAGGTGATTATCAAAGGGTCCTTCTGTCCCCTGCCCGGCCCAGGTGAGTCCTCTACACCCTAAGAGGCAGGTGCTATGGAAGGCTAAGAATCAACACAGACGTGCATTCCATCTTTGCCTTGCTGAGTTTCATTCTCCAGCTTTCCCCCCTACCATTCTAATCTTTGTATTCACTCTACCGACTTTGCAGTCTTACACCTGAGGATATGTTGGATAGTTGGCCTACAAAGCTGAGGTGTGGCCTGTCTGAACGGGGAAAGGAAGAGATAACCGTGGATAAATGATTAAAAGTTGATCCCCTTCAAAATACCTGTATTCCTGATTTGTAATGTTCAAAGGATACTATTTGGTGGCCCTAGCTGATGTTTGGGAATAAGGAAAATTCTAAAGTGGGAAAGGAGAAATATGTTTAAAAGTTCAGCTGTGAGCCAGGCATGGTGGTGCATGACTAAAATCCCAGTCCTTGGGAGGCTGAGACAGGAGGTTCGAAGGTTCAAGGTCAGTCTCTGCAAAGTACTGACACTCTCAGTAACCTAGCTGGACCCTGTTTCAAAACAAAATATAAAATGGGGCTAAGGGTGTAGCTCCAAGGTAGAATGCCCCTGGGGAGATTTTCTTAGAAGATAGCAATTCCACTGCAGTGAAATTACAAGAAAGACATAAGAATTCAGTCCATAGTTGGGTGTGGTGATGCATGCCTGTAATGCCAGTGCTTGTGAGGCTGAGATAGGAGGATCAGAGGTTCAAGGCCAGCCTCAGCAGCTTAGTGAGACCCTCAGAAACTTAGCAAGACTCTTTCAAAATAAAAAAGAATCCAGTCCATTTGCTTTTGAGGCAACAAAGGTCATTATTAAATTTGTAAAGTGGGGGTATTAAACAGCCATGCTTTTCCCATAATAGTAAAATCTTAGTCTAAGAAAACCAAATTTAGAATCATTACAAGAATATTCATGCTAAGTCAATTAGGTATAATCTACACAGCATTAAAAAAACCATCCATGGAGAAAGTTCAAGAAAAATCTCTGAAGACTTAATTAATAATGTGTGATTTTTGTGCCCAAACATTTTAACACACTGCTATTCCACCTCGTTTTGAGATAATTTGTGGCTTGCGCTCAGAAAATGTTGTCATTGTAATAAATGATGTACATTCTCTAGGACAATATAACCATAGTATTCAGTGGAATTAATAACAGCATTCGTATAATGTGTGAAAAAAAAAAAGAGAGAGAAAAGAAAATGAGAGCTCTGTAGCCTTTATTCACAGAAGAGCAATAAAAAGAATTTCCCTAGAAATGTGAGGTCTTACACATCTATTGTTTAATTGAACATTCTTCCAAAAATAGTTACACGGTGCCAGGCACCATGCTCAGGGCTGAGAAGACAGCCCAGAAAACCCAGCACCTTCCAAGCTGCAGGTGGCTATGAAATCAAAGTATCAGGTCACAACCAGCCCCTTAAAAATGAAATACAAAAGTCCACTTCCGGGTGTGTACTCAAAGGAATCGAAAGCAAGGATGTGAAGAGATATTTGTACACTCATGTTTGGGGCGTCATTATCCCAAAGGTGAGAATAACTCCCATCTGCAGTGATGGATGCCCAGATAAGCAAAATGTGGGGTGTCCATACAATAGAACGTTACCCCATTTTTTTTTTTTTTTTTTGGTACTAAGGACTGAACCCAGGGGCCTTCTACCTCTGAGCTACACTGCCAGTTCTATTTTATTTTTTATTTGGAACCAGTCTCACTAAGTTACTGAGGCTGGCCACAGACCTATGATCCTCCTGTCTCAGCCTCCCAAGTACTGGAATTACAAGCATGCACCACCATGCCTGGCTTGCGTTGCCCCATTTTTAAAAGAAAAGGGGACTCTGGCACATGCTATGGCATAGACGAACCTTGAGGACTTTATAATGAATCAAGTCAGTCCCTAAAGCACAAATGCAGCCGGGTGTGGTGGCGCAGGAGAATCGCAGGTCCTCAGCCAGCTTTAGCTACTTAGTGAGACCCTGTTTCAAAACAAAGAATAAAAAAAAATAGGACTAGGGATGTAGCTCAGAGGTAGAATGTCCTGGGTTCGATCCCCAGTACCGCAAAAGTAAATAAATACATACATACATAAATAAATATATAAATAAACACATACATAAATAAAGCAAGCACAAATGCCACAGGGTTCTACTTACAGGAAGTCCCCAGGGTGCTCACATTCAGGGAGAGGGAAAGTGGTGGCTGCCTGGGGCCTCAGGGAGATGGGAAAGGGCACTTACAGGGACTTAGGGTTTAATGGACACCATTTCAGTTTGGATGATGAATACATCCTGGGTTTAGGTGGTGTTAATCATGGCCCAACAACGTGAATGTACTAATGCCTCAGAGCTGTGCGCTTAAATATGAGTCCCTGCACTTGGGAAGCTGATGCAGGAGGATCGCTGGTTAGAGGCCAGCACATGGTCACTTAGTGAGACCTTGTTTCAAAAAAAAAAAAAAAAAAGCTGAGGGCGTAGCTTTTTGTAACCAGGTTCAGTTCCTAGACTCTCTCTCTCTCTCTCTCTCTCTCTCTCTCTCTCTCTCTCTCTCTCACACACACACACACACACACACACACACACACACGCATAAATTTTCTGTTCTCTATATATTACCACAATTTAAAAAATGAGATGACTGGGCGTGATGACGCACGCTTGTAATCCCAGTACTTGAGAGGCTGAAATAGGAGGATCGCAGGTTTGTGGGCAGCCTCAGCTACTTAGTGAGGCTCTCTGCAACTTAGTGAGACCTTGTTTCGAAATTTTTAAAAAGGCTGGGGGTGTAGCTCAGAGGTAGAAGGCCCCTGGGTTCGATCCTCAGTACCACAAAAAGAGAGAGAGAAATGAGTCAGAAAATATCAGAAGGTATTGAACACAGTAAGGACAAACATTTTTTCATTTATTTTTTTTGTAGTGCTAGGAATTAAACCCATGGGGCAGTCTTCCTACAATATACACTCTCAGCTCTCTTTAAAACAAAACAAAACAAAACAAACAGGGTCTCACTAACTGCTGAGGTTCTCCCTAAGTTGCAGAGGCTGACCTTGAACCTGCAATCCTCCTGTCTCAGCCTCCCAAGTCCTAGGATCACCATGCCCAGCTAAAAACAAATATTTTTTTTTTAATATTCAGAACATTGGTCTTTCCTTGGAAGGTACCTATGTGTGCTGAGTTGCAACATAAAACACATGCCTCCTGGTACTGTTCAGATACTTAGTAATCACATAAAGCAACATGTAATTATAAATTGTAAGTACTATGAAACAAAAAATAGAAGGAAGGATTTCAGATGGTTCTGGAGGATCTGCATTGACCGGGGGAAACAAAGAGGCAAACCAAGGTGAATAGAGATGGCGGAACCAGAGGAGGCCACAGCAGTCGCCTGGGGTCACCTGGGGTCATGTGAGCAGCCCAAGGCAGTACCAGGGTAGATGGGGCACTTCCACCTCCACCGGGGCCTTGGAGATCCTGTTAGGGGGTTTTACTTTAAAAGCAAAGAGAAGTTGACCCTCAGTTGTTAGGGACTGAATTGCGTCCCCTCCAAATTCCTACACTGGAGTCCTAACCCCCAGGACCTCAGAAGTGTCCTCTCTGGATGGGGTCTTCACAGAGGTAACTAGATAGAAACGAGGTCGTTATGTTGGGCTTTCATCTGTTGTGACTGCTGTCCTTATAAGAAGGGGAAATTTGAGCCGGGCGTGGTGGCGCACGCTTGTAATCCCAGTACTTGGGAGGCTGAGACCGGAGGATCTAGGTTCACTGCCAGCCTCAGCTACCTAGTGAGGCACTCTGCAACTTAGTGAGACCCTGTTTCAAAATAAAGAATAAAAAATCGGGCGGGGGTGGTATAGCTCGGAGGTAGAATGTCCCTGGGTTCAATCCCTAGTACCGCAAAAAAAAAAAAAAAAAGAAGAAGAAGGGGAAAGGGAAATTTGGATACAGACCCACATGGGAGGAAGAGGAAGGAAGGCTCAGGGCAAGACGCAGCTACAAGTCAGGGAGAGAGACTGGAAGGGGTGCCTCGGTCACACTCAGAGGAGCCGACACTGCCAACCCTTAGTCTAGAACGCCCAGGACTATGAGACAGTGGATGCCTATTGTCAGCTTGTTGTAGTTTGTTTTAGGAGTCCTGAAAGAATCGGCACAGGACATCCTGCGTACACCAGGAAGAGAAGAAGAGAGAGTTTAATGTCAGGAGCCCGATAGGCCGTCTCAGGCAAGAGAGCAGTGGCTAAGAGTTCTTCAGTGGGGTAATCTATGGGACTTCTAAGGTGGGAGTTCTACAGTAGGAAAGGTTGGTAGAGGCAGAGTTGATATTTGCGGACACAATATAAAATTTTTGGGGGGAGGGCAACACAATGTAATTTTGGGTAAGGGGTGGTTTGGTCTCCCAGGAAACAACAAAACTTAACCCTTAACTACAGCATATCAGGAAACGAATCTTAATCATGGTCAGACTTAACATGGCAGATGATTTCTAAGACGGCAGGGGTAATGCCAGTAAGTCCCAGCCACCTAATACAGTTGGCATAGAATCTCAAAGTCAAGAATTGGCTATTCCACAGTTGCCACCACCCGTTACTGCTATTAGAGTATAAAACACGCCTTCTCAAGATGAAATTGCCACCCCATAAAGTGAGAGGTAATCCCCGATTCTTAGCACCGATAAGGAACATTAAACTCCGTGGTCTCCCACCTGCCTGCCAAGCAGCTGTCCTTTCTACAACACCCCTGGCAAACACTAGCGCAGCCCCACTCAGTGTCGAAGAACTCCAGTGACTAAATCAATGGCTGTTTATTTTGATCCCAAATCACCAGAGCATCCTGCATCCATTTTCCTTTTGTCGGGTCAATTTAATCTCCCCCTGGCCCGGTGCAAACTTCCCTCTAGTTTGAAACATTGTGATAGTAGACTGCGTTCAGATCTCCTGGCTCAGCTTCATGACTCCGGAGAGAAGGTACCCAGACAGGGCTACCGCTAAGCGCAAACACAGACAGACTTTGCCTGTCTGTGTTCCTGCCGAAAATGCCATCTTTGGCATCCAAGACACCCCTGCCACACCGTGCTGTGTGCAAACTCCTACTCGTGGCCCTCAGACACGCCTTGGGCGTGAGCACTTTGGATTTGGCCAGCGCTGCTCCCCCGTCCTGAGGGCCTGCCTTCCCTGCCCTCCAGCACCCAGGCTGCTTGTCAGCAAGGCTCAGATGGGCCCCTGTAAGCAGAGCAAATTGCTACTCCACCCTGCCCTACATACCCCTAATGCTTGTCCTCCCTGGCTTCCGTTTCTCCTGGAAGATGATAAGCTTCTAGCACCCATCACACTCAAACACTGTGGCAGTTGGCAGGGAGTTAATGCCGCTGAATGAATGAATGGACTCTCTAGATGAAATAGGTGATCCATCACACACATGGCTGACTTTCAAATGCTTGCAAGAAGGCCCTCGTCTCTCTAGATTAACATTTTCCACCTCCTCCCTGTCGGCCATGGAAGGCAGTGTCTAGACCTTTCATCTGCAGAGACCCATTCCCACAGCACCAGGTCCTTTTCTCCTGAATCCTGTTACCCAGCACTGCACAGAGTAACCTCAGAGAGCTCTGACCTGGTGCCACTTCCCCTTAATGCCTTGGATATTACGGTTCTGTTAATACAACTGGAGTTTGTATTGATTGTTGGGGTTTTTTGAGCAGCCAGGATGTGGGCTGTTGGCGCATATTGAACTTCCCGTCAATTAGAACCCCATCGGTCTTCTTGAAATGAACTGCTGTTGGGTCTTCTCCATCCTGGACTGAGCTAATTGATTTTCTTTTCTGTCCAAAGATGGGGATTTATCTTTATCCCTGTTAAATGTCATTTTATTGGTTTCCATCCATCGTTTTAGCCAACCCAAATCTCTTTAACTCCTAAATCTGGCGTCTAAGACATAAGCTTTGTGACAGCAGAGACCGTGCCACAATAAACCCTTCTGTGTCTCCTTTATCCTTGTAATTGACAACCACATTAGCAGTGCAGGACAGGAACACAGCCCCATGTGGAGCCCTAGGGACACCCCTATACACACACCCCACCACCACTGCTGCTCACACATCTCTACTAATCTATTTACCAATACTCTGGATGTGTTTGTCCAACTAAAAAGGAAATCGCCCTATGTGCTCACCCGGCAATTTCCCTCCATTTCATCCGCAGGATTTCCAGAGGGATCTTCACCATTGCTTTGTAAATCCAGGCTGGTGACACCAGGAAAAGAGAGAACAGCTTTGGCTTCTAGTAACCACCTTTCCTGCCAAGTGTTTACACGCTGGCTCTTCAAGGATCTGTGAAAATTGCTGCTCAGAACCAATATTAATATCAAACGTATCGTCTGTATTTTCCAGACTCCAACTTGGTCTGCTTTTTTGGGAAAGGATGACCTTTTTTCCCTTTCCAGTTTTCTCCAACTCCCATCTGGCAAAACGAAAGATGGTTTGTCGGCGACTAGAGAATCCCCCACCATCTCTCGCCTTTCTTAGACTCCTGACAGCTCCTCCAGAGAGATATTCCTTCTAGCCCTTCTAGTTTTAAGATTAGTATCCTTGTTGGAGAGTAAGAAACCCACAGAGCCAAGTCCTAAATCTGCAGACTGGCTTTCGGGGCCCTTCCGGCTCATGTCCTTCCTGCTCAGCAATCGGTCTTCCCTTTTCATTTCCCAAACCCCCCTCAGTTGTCTGTCTCTGGGTCTTCTGCTCTCGAGGTTCCCACTATTGGAATGTCTTTCCACTCAGTCTTGAGCTTCTTGGCCTCGCCCCTGGCTGGGAGCCCCAGCGCCATGGCAGATCTACAGCCCATCTTATAAAAGCCAGACATTCTAATCCTGGTGGCCTCAGCTCCTTGACGACCTGTGTGTCATCGGCCAGATTGGCCAGGATAAGCCAGGATGCACCAGCATGGGGGAGAGGCCCCAGCGGAGAAACACCACACACGATGTGATAAGACAGCCTTATCAAGTCCTTGCCAACTGCATTATCCTGTTGCAAAAAAATGTCCACACTGTACACTCATGAACCTCCAAGCTTTCCACGGGTCATTTGTTTATTGCTCAAATAAACACAATATCTTTTTATTCTCTAAGAAGCCCATGGCTTTTCCCCACCTTGTAGGCTGTTTACTCAAAAGTGGTCTTAATGGTTTATACTGATCAAAAAAATTTACAGATCTTAGAGTGTCTGAAATGAAGGGAAAAATAAAAGGCAATAGTGGGTTGGTTTTCTCTTTTTAAAAATGTTGCCATGTATGGTGGTGCATGCCTGTAATTCCAGTACTTGGGGGCCTGAGGCAGGAGGATCACAGGTTTGAGAAGAGCCTAACATAATGAGACTTTGAGCAACTTAGCAAGACCCCATTTCAAAACAAAAATAAATAAAAAGGGCTGCAGGCAGAGCTCAGAGGTAGAACACCCCTGGGTTCAATCTCTGGTATCACAAAAAAATTAAAATAAAATAAATAAATAAATAAAAATGTTGTTGGGTCTAGTGGAACATACCTGTAATCTTACTTGGAAGGCCAAGATAGGATGATTGCAGATTCAAGGCCAGCCTCAGCAACTTAGTGAGACCCTGTTTCAAAATAAAAAGTAAAAAAAGGCTCTGGGTGTAGCTCAGAAGTAGAAGTCCCCTGGGTTCAATCCCCAGTACCATAATAAATTAATAATAAAACAAAGCTGGGCATGATGGTGCATGCTTGTAATCCCAGTACTTGGGAGGCTGAGACCGGAGGATCACAGGTTCACAGCCAGCCTCAGCTACTTAGTGAGGTCCTCTGCAACTTAGTGAGACCCTGTTTCAAAATAAAGAATAGAGCCGGGCGTGGTGGCGCACGCTTGTAATCCCAGCATTCGGGAGGCTGAGATCGGAGGATCCGGGTTCGCGGCCAGCCTCAGCTACCTAGTGAGGCACTCCGCAACTTAGTGAGACTCGGTTTCAAAAAAAAAAAAAAAAAAAAAAAAACTAGGGCTGGGGGTATATCTTGGAGGTAGAATGCCCCTGAGTTCAATCCCCAGTACCGCAAAAAAAAAAAAAAAAGAATAAAAAAATAGGGCTGGGGATGTAGCTTGGAGGTAGAATGCCCCCGAGTTCAATCCCCAGTGCCACAAAAGTAGATAAATAGATAATAAAACAAAAAAACTGTCATTGAATTTAGGAAACTCAACGTTGTAATCGTCTCTAATTCATACATGTGGTGCTGCAGGTACCACAGCACGTCGTACGTGAACTTTGGCTGTGGCATCTGGACCATACGGTGTCATTTTCAGGACATTTGAGGTTGGTTCCATTGTGTTACTTGTAAAGATTCCCAGTGATTCTTGGCATACCACAGGCAAACCAGAGAGTAAATAAGCTAATATTAGAGCGACCACTCATCACAGTGTGCCTGGGACGGCCGGGTCCTGCCGCTGTTAATCGGCTCCCCTTGACTCGCTGAAGTATTCTGGTGGGGATGATAAATTATATGGTCATCCTGGCTAATATGGAAAGGCCATGTTGTGCAGTGATTAAAAAAAAAAAAAAAACAGATTCATACAGGCATATTTCCAATGCCATCCTAAACTGCCTCTCATTATCAACATTGCAAGAAATCAACAACAGACATTGTCAGAAATCGAGATTTTTTTTTTTTTTTAATCAGGAAAGTCAAGAAAACTGCCCACTTCTGAGATTGGCCTGGGGCCTTCCTGGCAGGCCCTGCTTGGCTTGTTCAGCCGAGGAGTTGCCGAGAAAGCGGAGGGCTATGGATGGCTCGGGGGTCCAGGGAACATGGAGGCCAACGCAGGAGGGAGCGAGGAGTCCCCAGGAAAATTGGACAGGACCGTAGCAGCCATGCTAACAGCCAGGGCGGGCAGAGAGCAGCAGAGATGCTTGCTATTCCAAGAAAGGTACCGCACACCCAAAGGAAAGACAACCAATGCCTGTGGAGCCGGTGGCGGGGGCTGCCTCGTGGGAGAGACGGCAGGAAGAACAAGGGAAGGTAGCAGCTACCTCTTCGTCTGCGGCCCTGTAGAATGATCTGAGTTTTAAAAATAAGCATGGCGTGTGGCTTGGCAAAATTGAAATTAAGTTTAAAAGTCGCACATGCATCATAAACTTCTCAAGCAAGTTTATCTACTCTCAGTTTGCTGGTTTGTTCTTTCATTCATTCAAAGTGGCGAAACCACTTTCTGGGGCTGGCTGCTGTGTGTTCTAGCCTTGAAGGGACCTTTCCCTTTTTTTTTTTTTTTTTTTTTTTTGTGTGTGTGTGTGATACTGAGGATTGAACCCAGAGGCATTCTACCTCCAAGCTACACCCCCAGCCCTATTTTATTCTTTATTTTAAAATGGGGTCTCATTAAGTTGCAGAGGGCCTCACGAGTGGCTGAGACTGGCCTCGAACTTGCAATCCTTCTGTTGCAGCCTCCCAAGTACGTAATGGCTACAGGCCGTTGGGATTACAGGCATGTGCTAACACACCCAGCTGACCTTTCCTTTTAATAAGAAAAATGTAGGAGATGAAAGATGCATGTTTTTTAACCCAAGGTAGTGATACACGCCTATAATCTCAGAACTTGGGAGACTGAGACAGGAGGGTCACAGGTTTGAAGCCAGCCTCAACTGCTTAGTGAGGCTCTCTGCAACTTAGTGAGACCCTGTTTCAAAATAAAGAATAAAAAATAGGCTGAGGGTATAGCTTGGAGGTAAAATGCTCCTGGGTTCCATCCCCAGTACCACACAAAAAAGGGGGGAAGGGCTAGGTATGTAGTTCAGAGGTAGAATGCACCTGGGTTCAATCCCCAGTATCAAACATAAAATGAAATAAAGAATAAAGAAAGATCTGTGTGCTTTTTTTTATTTTGTTTTGCATAGGACCTGGGTTTCCAAAGACTTTTAAATTCTATTGTAAATTTTTTGAGGTCTTGGGTTAATGTGTGTCTAAAACTTACATTTTAAAGGTGTTCTGGATATATTTTCCAGGAGAAAAAAAAAATCCTGCACAATATTTTAATGTGTAAACTTGTATCTTCATATATTGGCCACTCCGCTGGGAAGTAGTGGTGGTACCCAGAAAAGTAGCCAAGAAGAAATTCATGGGCAACACGTCATCATATGAGAAAAGGGGAATCCACGTAGGACCTTATTAGAAATGACGATGTATTAGAATTCACTTCTATACCATACACTGAGATGTGGTCCTTAATTACATCACTACATGCACTCTTAATAACATCAGTTAGAGATTAAGAACCAACTGTTTCCAATAAACTCGACAACAAAATGTTCAGCTATATACATCCTGGGGATTTCACACTAATTGATTTCACAGGTTTTTTTTTTTTTTTTTTTTTTTTTGCTTCTCCACTTATAAAAAATATAATTGCTTCCTTTCTGTTTCATCTGTAGGGGCCCTGTCAGAGTAGAGAAGGGCTCTTGTGTGCACAGTTAACCTCTGGGTTTCTGCAGAGGATCAGCTCCAGGATTCTGCCAATACAAACCCACACGTGCTCAAGTCCCTTATGCAGAACGGTATGTATTTGCACATAATTTAGGCACATCCTCTCACATTTTTTTTTTTTTTTTGGAAGCAGGGAGTTGCTGAAGGTCAAACCCAGGGCCTAACACATACTAAGCAAGTGCTGTATCACTGAGCAACATCCTAGCCCTATGCTTGAAAGTATTTCTAGATTATTTTAATACCTAATAAAATGTAACTCCTAAATAAATAAATTATACTGTACTGTTTAGGGAATTATGACAGGAAAAATCTGTACATATTCAGTATAGTCTTCCTTCCTTCCTTCCTTTCTTTCTTTCTTTCTTTCTTTCTTTCTTCTTTCCCTTTCTTTTGTATGTATGCTTGGTACAAGGGATTGAACCCATGGCATTTTACCTCCGAGCTATATGCCCAGCCCTATTTTATTTTATTTCATTTCATTTCTTGTCTTCTCTCCTTTTTTCTTTTGCGGTACTGGATTGAACACCCAGAGGTGTTCTACCTCTGAGATACACCCCCCAGTCCTTTTTTATTTTTTATTTTTTTGAAACAGGGTCTCACTAGGTTGCTGAGAGTCTCACATTACTGAAACTATCCTCCAACCTGTGATCCTCCTGTCTCAGCCTCCCAAGTACTAGAATTACAGACGTGTACCATCATGCCAAGCTTTGTGTGTGTGTGTGTGTGTGTGTGTGTGTGTGTGTGTGTGTGTGTGTTACTAGGGATAGAACCCTGGGGCATTCCATCACTGAGCTACACCACCAGTCCTATTTTAGTCTTTTATTTTGAAACAGGGTCTCACTAAGTTGTGGAGGGCCTCACTAAATTGCTAAGGCTAATTTCAAACCTGCAATCTTCCTGTCTTAGCCTCCCAAGTGCTAGGATTACAAGTATGCGTCACCACATCCAGCTTTTTTTTTTTTTAAACAGGATTTCACTAACTTGCTGAGGTTGGTTTCAAACCTCTGATCCTCCCGTCTCAGCCTCCCAAGTACTGGGATTACAGATGTGGGTCACCATACCGAGCTACACCCATTTTTTTTGTTTCAATATTTTCAATCTGCAATGGGTTGAATCTATGGGTACAGATTCGTCAGATATGGAGGTCCCATTCTCTGTAATATGTGAATAGCTGTGTTACCTGCTAAGACTTTATTTTTGTGCATAGGTCACTTTATTGCACCATTTTAAAGCAGCAGAAAAATATTCTCAAAGAATAGCCGTAGTTTAGAAAAACCATCTGTTTTAGTTGGAAGAGAATAAACAGAAACCATGTCACGAAAATGTGCTGTGAAATACTGTTTCTCCCAAATGTTACTCTTCGAGCCCTAACTATTAACACTCTTATAATGTCCTGGATGAGTCACAAAATGGGTTATTCAAAGTCGTCGTTTCTATCCTGAAACTGCCGTGCCATAGGACGTGCAAGAGGGTGGTAGTTTAGACGCACACCTCGGGCACACTTTTCTGAGTAGTTTAATGGACATCAAGTAAAATTCATTCCCCAGGAATGAAAGCGTAGCTTCACACCATGGCCAGGCCGCTCCCCCAAAGTGCAGCTCTAATCTAATGAGCCCCCAGCACAAATCCTCCAGAGTTCCCCCCCTCCCCCCAATGAAGGAAACCAGGTCTGTGAGCCCGCATCGATGGGTCAGCCAGCCTTGCTGGCGGGGGACTTATCATGTCCGCTGTGCCTCCGGCCTCCAGCCTGAGGAATGGACTACCTGCTGTTTCCTGGACCTGCTGCCACCTGGCCATCTCACACCTGGACATGTGCTGTCCCCTGCCATTGCTCCCTATCTCCCAGTCCCCATCTCCCAAGGCTAAACTCAAATGCCACCTACCCTGGGAGTCCCTCTCCTCTCCCTCCTGGACATCCTGGGGTCTCCTGCTAACTCCTCACACCCAGGGCTTGTGCGGGTGTATCATGGTCCTCCTGACCCGGCCTGGTTTCCCACTGGGCTCTGCACTCCCTAAGAACCGAGGCTGAGCCCCTCCCGGATGTTCAGCGACGAGCCTCCTGCTTGGCTGGGGGCTCCTGTCATCATTCGCCGAAGTGGCAGTAGAAGTGACCACGCCGGCGAGCTTTGCTGCTGATGGCTGGACCGTGCTTTCGCTAGTTCGTGGTGAGATGGTACGAGGAACAAACTCTGTCTCTTTTTTCCCCCCTTCTTTTGCATTTTTTTTAACCAGAAAAGCTCTTTATGATCACTGGACTAGTTTCCATTTTAAGCTAATTAGTAAATTGCATTTTTGGCTCTTTAACTGGCTAGGTTAAATTTAGCTCATCTTTTCCCTTAAAGTCAAGCTGTCAGTGGGATTTGCAATTAAAATCTTAACTTTCTTTTTTATTCAAGAGGATGCTGCCAAGCCACCACCCCTCCTCCTCCTGCCCTTCCTCTCTGGAGCTTCCTCCCCACCCCCACCCCCAGGGCTTCAGGTAGACACCGAGAGATGGCCCCTTACCCCTAGGGCTGCAGGGTGCCCAGGAACATGGCTCAGGCCCTTGGACTGCCCTCCGGAGCAGGCAGGGCAGGCGCCTGCGGCTGCAAACCTTCCCTCGGTCACACAGCTGAACACCTCCCTATACTGGGACCCAGAGGAGTTATTAAAAACACACATCCTGCTGCCCAGTGGCCAGCACTGGCAGGTCCTCTGACCTGCCAGGCACACAAACCTTTAGTTACCGTACATGGGGTGGTCTGAAGAATCCCAGAAGAGGGGCCTGCGTGCAGAAAAGAAGGGTGCACGTGGGGGATGGGATGGCAGTATTAACAGAATAATGGCTGGGTGCGGTAGTGCACGCCTAGAATCCTAGTACTTGGGAGCCTGAGACAGGAGGATCATAGGCTTAAGGCGAGCCTCAGCAACTTAATAAGACCCTCAGCAACCTAGCAAGACCCTGTTTCACAATAAAAGATAAAAAGGGACTGGGAGTGTAGCTCAGGGGTAGAATGCCCCTGGGTTCAATCTCTAGCACAAAACAAAAAATAGATAGATAGATAGATAGATAGATAGATAGATAGATAGATAGATAGATAAATGGAGCATTACACAATCACCACGGCCAATCAGCACATTCTGTCTGTGCCCTGCCAGGCCCAGTGGTGCCCAAGTACAGCTTGGTGAGGAGTATGGCTATGCGTTAGCGCCGAGGTCCCCAGGCCACCTGTCTGTGTGACCAGAGTTATTCTGGGAGCAGGAGAAAGCTCCCCACCCCTAGAACCCCACCTCTCACCCCACCTCCCAGCTCTCTGTGCTCTGCTGGGACTTCTCTCGTTCCCTCCCACCTGTCTCTCCCAGAGCCCAGTCAGGGCTCTTCCTGACCACCCCAAGTGGGGTTCTGGGGCCCGCCAGGTCAGGCTGAGGGTGGGGGTGGGGAAGGTGCTCACCCAGCCTTCCCGAAGCAGAAGGGAGACGCCAAGCCTGTCCTCCTGGTGTGCGCCGCAGGCTGTCTCTCTCCGAGGGGAGCTGGGACGCAGAGTGGCTTTAGGAGCAGAGGGCCCGCACCCCGCTCCTCTCGTGGCCATTAAGCAAGATGAGCCCGTGGTTTCCAAGCATACTTATCCATTATGCACTTCTAATGGGCCTCTGGGACTTCAGAGTGACTCCGGGGAGCGGGGGGGTCGGCCAGGGCAGAGAAGCAGCCCCCCTCGCTGGGCGCCTCCTCTTCCCATCCAAGCTCCTGCTCTCTGCCACAAGCCCCCGGGTATCTGGGTGACAGCAAGTAGGGCAGACGGGCCACCTCAGGGACAGCTGCGGCCGGCGGAATGAGCTCAGCGGCCTGGGAATCGGGCATTTCTGGAGTCACATGGATGTCTTGGTGGAGAATTTCCCAGGGAACACTGGAAGCCCCCAGTGGCTTTGGACAAAGACCACCCCTCTCTGGGCCCGACACAGGTGGATTCTGGGAGCTCCCGGGGTCTTTCCAGGGCTGGCCTTTTACGGGCTAGCTGAACGGAGGTCCCCAAATGCCTGTCCATGGCACAGAGACACGTGGCGGGACTTTGTCATGCAAGGCGGTGTCTTTCATTTCAAGACTCTACCTTATTCTGAGATTGTTTGGATGACATTCTGGGTCTTAGAAATCGCCTTCCTTTTATGACATACTGGCCACGGTAGGTGGTCATCATTATTAAAGGTCTTTACTTAGCAAAATAAAAAGCGGGCAGCCTTTTGTTGCACACTGGGAGGGAGGGGCAGAAAAGTGTAAAAGTCTGTGAATCATTGTTTAGCTTGAGGAAGGCCCCAGAGGAGGGAACACAGTTGTACACCACATCTACAGGGACGGATGTGACCGCTCAGCACCTGGTACCTTCAGGGACCTCTGCACCTTGGGAGGGAGAGGAGAAATGCTGGCATTGCATTCACTCAGCGAGCTTCTCCTTAAGAGCACCTGGCCCTTGTCTATCAGGCTTGAGAGCATCACGGGTCATGCTGCAGGTCACGACCCACTAATGGGCATAAAATCAATTTGGCAGAGACTGAGAGCAGCATCTAACACGCGAAATCCTGTGAGGAGAGCGGTAAATAGTAGCATAAACCACGGGAAAACGGGAAGTGGGCCAAATGTGGACTGAGAAAACTTTCGGAAGATAAAGTCCTACAGACCTCCTGCAGACAACACAAACTGTATACAAAATAAGAAAAACAATACCTGAGGGCTGGAGGGTTGGCAACAGCCAGCAGTGTCCAAACCCAGAAGGAGCAACACGCAAGGGGTGAATTGCTCAGTGCCACGGCTTTGTTCCGAGAGCAGCCACATTGGCCGTGGGGGCCCAATGTGACTAATTCCAGTAGAAGGCTATTGGTCCTCTATACAGAGGGGCCAGGAGGGGCCAGGAGGGGCCAGGAGGGGCCAGGAGGCTTGGACAACCAGGCGTCCTAAAGAAGGGGGAAGGGAGAGAGCCCAAGAGCCGGTAAACTCTGCCTGATTCTCTGTCTGACCCTCAAACCACTCGTGCTCTGGGGTACATTAAAAACAGTCTAAATCGGGCGAGGGAGCGGGGTGGGAATTTGGGGAAGGGGTCAAATGAGAATTGTGGGCACATGTATCGTTATCAATTTGCACCTAACAAAGATGTATGCTTACAATGTATGAATAAAAATTAAAATTAAAAAATTAAAATTAAAATTAAAAAAAAAAAAAAAAAAAAAACAGTCTAAACCAAGATCTGAGCCCCCACCCGCCATGAATGCCACAGAGGTTGAAGTTTGAGTCTAAGTTAATTGCCGGCTGAAACAAAAACAGGAACACTCTTCAAAAGAATATCAGAAAGACCATAGTCTCCCACAACGGAACATTCAGAGTGTCCAGGATATAATCCCAAATCTGTGTGCGTGTGTGTGTGTGTGTGTGTGTGTGTGTGTGAGTGTGTGTGTAAGAATGTAGGAGACAATGTGACTCATTCTCAAGAAAAGTGTCAGTCAACACATATTAACCCTAAGATGACTTTGATATTAGAATTATTAGACAAGAACTTTAAAGCAGCTGCTATGCCAATATTTCATGAAATACAGAAAATATGATCTATTAAATAGAAAGATAAGACATCTCAGTCAAAAAGTATAAAACACATATAAGTGAACCAATTGTCAGCATTATTTGTAATAGCCTGAAGTGGAAACAATCCTCCAAATGCCTATCAATTAATGAATGGGTTAAAAAAAAAAAGTGGTACATCCCTACAGTAGAATATCATGCAGCCATAAAAAAGAACGAAGTACTCAGGTTCATCCATACAGGTTACAATGTTAAGTGAAAAAAGGCAGGCACAAAAGATCTCATAGCATATGATTCCATTTATAAGAGACATCCAGGATAGGCAAATCTATAGACATAAAGTAGACTAGTGGTTACCAGGGACCAGGAAGTGACATGATGATTCCCTTTGAGGTAATGAGTAATTTTGGATTTATATAGTGATGATAGTCGCATAAGTCTGAATACTCTAAAGTCACTGATTTGTACATTGAAAACATAAAAATGTATGAAATGAAAATTTCAGAACTGAAGAGTATCCGAAACACAAAAATCACTGGACAGACTCAGTATCAGTATGGAAATGATGGTAGGAAAAAATCAGTAAACTTGAAGAGAGATGAATAAAAACTTTCTAATCTGAACAAGTGAGAGGAAGGGAAAAAAACCAAGTAAAATTGACAGAGCCTCAAGGACATGTAAAACATTATCAAAAGTCTGAAAGTGCCAGAAGGAGAGGAGAGATGATAGGGCATGAGAGGTATTTGAAGACATCACAGAGGAAAACATAAATTAGTTTCAAAAAGCTCAGCAAAATTTAAACAGGATAAATATAAGTAAAATTACGTTTTAGTGACAACATAGTCAAATTGATGAAAACCAAAGACAAAAACAAAACCTAAGAAGCAGATAGAAAAGATAGATTACATACAGGGGAGCAATGACTTGAGCAACTCTGGATAGCTGATGGAAACCGTGGGGCCCAGAATGTAGCAGAGTGACATTTTTAAAGCTTTGAAAGCAATGGTCCTGTCAACTGAGATTGCATTTATATGACACTTACTGTACAAATGATGTTGGGAGTGTGGATAAATGAGCCTTTATAATGTTTGGAGCAACCAATAAAGTTAAAGAGGTATAGTTAAAAAGCTAATAGATTTTTTTTTTCTGTACTGAGGATTGAACCCAGGGGCATTCTACCTCTGAGCTATACCCCCAGCCCTATTTTTTATTTTTTATTTGGAAACAGGGTCTCACTAAGTTGCAGAGAGCTTCACTAAGTAGCTGAGGTTGGCTGCAAACCCGGATCCTCCGGTCTCAGCCTCCCAAGTACTGGGATTACAAGCATGCGCCACCACACCCAGCTTTCATTAGATAAATTAAAATGGAATTCTAAATATATTCAGATAATTACAAAAGGAAAGTGAATAGGAAACTTAAAACAAAAGGGATTGTGTTAGCCAGTTTTCCATTACTATAAGAAAATACCTAAGACAAACAACTTAATAAGGGAAAAGGTTTGTTTTGGCTCATGGTTTCAGAGTTGTTTTTTGTTTGTTTTTTGCGGTACTGGGAATTGAACTCAGGGGCATTCTACCTCCGAGCTATACCCCCAGCCCTATTTTTTATTCTTTATTTTGAAATAGGGTCTCACTAAGTTGCAGAGGGCCTCACTAGGTAGCTGAGGCTGGCCTCAAATTTTCGATCCTCCGATATCAGTCTCCCAAATGCTGGGATTACAAGCATGTGCCACCACACCCAGCTGGTTTCAGAGGTTTTGTTTCATGGTTGCCTGGCCCTGTTGTTTTGGGTCTGTGGCAGCACAGTACGTCATGGCAGGAGCATGTGGTGGACGAGACCTGTTTACCCTATTGAGGTTGGAAAGCAAAGAGAGACAGAGGAAGTTGCTGAGATCCCAAATCTCCTTCAAGGGCACACCCCAGTGGCCCAACTTCCTCCCACTAGATTCCACCTCTTAAAGGTTCCACTACCTCCCGACAGCACCATAAGCTAGCAATCAAGATTTTAACATATAGGCCTTTGGGGGACACTATCTAAACCACAGCATGGATAAACAAAATAAATATTAAAATAATATAAGTATATTCAGTTGAACCAATAATTACATTAAATATTAATGGCCTAAATACTCTACCAAGAAGGCAGAGATTATCAGAATAAAAAACAAGTAAGACCCAACTATGTGCTGTTTACAAGAGACCCACTTTAAAGACACATATAGTTTGAAAGTAAATGTACAGAAAAGGATGCATTATGCAAAAAT
Source organism: Graphiurus murinus (assembly GCA_004027655.1). Taxonomy (NCBI): domain Eukaryota; kingdom Metazoa; phylum Chordata; class Mammalia; order Rodentia; family Gliridae; genus Graphiurus; species Graphiurus murinus. The sequence goes on from PVLC010021474.1 coordinate 25,746, forward strand.
TTGTATGACAAAGTCGAAGAGGCTCTATTAAGGTTAAACAGAATTCAGCTGGGCACAGTGGCACAAGCCTGAAATCCCAGTCACTTGGGAGGCTGAGATAAGAGAATGACAAGTCCAGGCCATCCTGGGAAACTTAGAAACATCTTGTCTCCAAATAAAAAATAGGTCTGGGCATGTAGCTCAGTGGTAAAGTGCCCCCCTGGATTCAATCCCCAGTATCTGAAAAAAAAAAAAAGACTAAATAGACTTCAAGACAAAGAGTACCACTAGAGATAAGGAAAAACACATCATGATGATTAAAGGGTCAATTCATTAGGAAGCCACACCAATAATAAATGGTCACACAACAAAATCAGTAATGATGAACATCCCAACACACTCTTGATCCTTGATCTAACTGATATTTATACAAAGGTATTGTAATGTAAAATGTATTTCTCACTGTGATTTGTGGTTTTACAAGTTTGGAAATCAGTACATTAGGACAAACACAGAGGACGGAAGCATAGGCTCCGTAAAATCTGGCATCAAGTGGGAGAAACAGACATGGATCTTTTTAATACCAATAGAAACTGCTCTAGGACAGAGTAGAGAAGGGAAGAGGCTGGTATGTTTGGAGTGCCTATTATGTACAAGATCTTGTACTCAGCATATTACACAGTTAAGTAATTCTTGTTAGCCAGCCATGGTGGCACACACCTGTAATTCTAGGACTTTGGGAAGTTAAGATAGGAGGATCATAGGTTCAAGGCCAGCCTCAGCAACATAGCAAGACCCTGTTTCAAAATTAAACATAAAATTGGGCTGGAGCTGGGCGTGGTGGCGCACACTTGTAATCCCAGCATTCGGGAGGCTGAGACCGGAGGATCTGGGTTCGCGGCCAGCCTCAACTACCTAGTGAGGCCCTCTGCAACTTAGTGAGACTCGGTTTCAAAATAAAGAATAAAAAATAGGGCTAGGGGTATAGCTTGGAGATAGACCGCCCCTGAGTTCAATCCCCAGTACTGCAAAAAAAAAAAAAAAATTGGGCTGGGGTTTTAGCTCATGAGTAGAATGTCCTTGGGTTCAACCTCCAGAATCATCACCATCACCATCATCATCATTCTTACTTGACCAGGAGGTATAAACATCTCTATTTTATTCTTTATTTTGAAACCGAGTCTCACTAAGTTTCGGAGTGCCTCACTAGGTAGCTAAGGCTGGCCACGAACCCGGATCCTCCGATCTCAGCCTCCCGAATGCTGGGATTACAAGCGTGCGCCACCACGCCCGGCTACATCTCTATTTTATAGATCAAGAAAAGGAGGCCCAGGGAGGTACAAAACAAAAGCACTAGGCTAGTGCTATGGGCTGGATATTTATGTCCCTCCCCCCAACATTCAAATGTTGAAATTCCTCCACCCAATGTGCTGATATGAGGATACAAGGCCTTTAGGAGGTGATTAGGTCATGGGAGTGGAGTCTTCATAGTAGGATTAGCAACTTTATAGAAAGATAGAAGATCTGGGTGTGGTGGTGCTTGCTTGTAATCAGGGTACTTGGGAGGCTGAGACAGGAGGATGGAAGGTTTGCAGCCAGCCTCAGCAACTTAGTGAAAACATGTTTCAGAATAACAAAAAATAGGGTTAGGGGTATAGCTCAGAGGTAGAATGCCTCTAGTTCAATCCCCAGTATGAAAAAGGAAAGGAGAGAGAGAGAGAGGGAGAGGGAGAGGGAGAGGGAGAGGGAGAGGGAGAGGGAGAGGAAGGAAGGAAGGAAGGAAGGAAAGAAAGAAAAGGGAAGGAGAGAGGGAGACAGGAGAGCTTGCTTTCTCTCTCTTTGCTCTGCACTGTGTGAGGATGCAACAAGACAGCCATCTGCAAACCAGGAAGCCAGCCCTCACTGGATGCCCGATATGCCAGCGCCTTGAACTTGGCCCGCCAGCCCTTGGGACTGTGATAAATGTCTGTCGTCAAGGTCCCCAGGGCACGGTATTCTTTTTTTTTTTTTTTTTTTTTTTTTTTTGCGGTACTGGGGGTTGAACTCAGGGGCATTCTACCCCCAAGCTATACCCCCAGCCCTATTTTTTATTCTTTATTTTGAAACTGAGTCTCACTAAGTCGCGGAGTGCCTCACTATGTAGCTGAGGCTGGCCGCGAACCCGGATCCTCCGGTCTCAGCCTCCCGAATGCTGGGATTACAAGCGTG
>PVLC010021475.1:0-27941 GCA_004027655.1 Graphiurus murinus
CCTTGAGGATTAAAGGAATGGAGGGGCCATATTGTACCTGCGATTATTGAATTTCACAAGAACCCCCAGGAAAAGGGCTACTGAGTCTTCCAGTGGGTTGTTCAACACGGTTTCAAAAATGCATGAAGACTTTCACTGTCAATGTCATCCAAGAGACAAAGCTTATAAGTAGCCTAGTGTGTGCTTCCCTGAAAGTATTTTATCAGCTACCAGGACCACTTTTGCTGACACCTGGTTATTTATAGAAAACAAAACAAAACTAGCAAACAAAAAAGATATTTGAGCTACTCAGGAAGGAGAGCTAGTGAGTTCACCATTTTCAGCAACCCAACTGATGTCTATGTAGAAGCCTGTTTTGATAACTAACCAGAAAAGACCCTACTTGAATACTTTAATTGGACAAAAATAGCTCAGGGACACACCTGGACGTAGATACCTGAACACTAAATGAGATGTCTCATTTTCAAAGCTCTTAATTTACTATTTTATAAAATGATCTGTGGCAAAGAAAAGAGCTAATTAAGCATTTCATTATCTCACTGATATAACAAAGCACATCATGATGATAAAAAAAAAAGTCAGCGTTGAGAAACATCTGTCCCACTCTAATGCTGAGAATTTCGCAGCCTAGCAGAGCATCTGCAGATGGAGGGTTTAAAAAATTGAAATAAAGGAATCTTCAAATAGCATCTTATAGACATACCACCAGGGAATCAACTCCAGGTAAAGTTTGCTCTTCAAACTTGTATATAGCATTTGCTGTTCTTAGAAATGATAGTGTACCTCTGTACAGAGGAAATCATGCTGGAATTAGCAATGACTTAATGAATACAGGTAAATTATACTGGAATTTGCTGTGTATTGTCTCTCTCATGCTCAAGGCTTCCCTAAGTGTCTTACTAACAAACAATTAAATTGCTGAGAGACCAGGGATGGGTGGGCAGTAGTAAAAATCCACTCTTATCCTACTGGTTTATAAATAGCTTGGGACATCTCTCCATGAGTGCTGGGGAGTGTGGGTTGCTGATACCATAGCTATCTCTGCATCTGCATGAATGGGCAATAAGATTTGAGATTATCCCCAATTAGAGGAATTTAATAGAGGACTCCATTAATATTACAGTAAGCCAGTATCAGGTAGGGTCATTCACATATTCTGAAATGTGCTGCCCAAAGACAAACCACTCAGAAGCACATGAGGAAATTAAAACATTCAGTTTAATTATTTTCATTATAAAATTAATAGGTGAGTAGTGTAAAACACAGAAATTACAAATAAGCAAGGGAGAGAAATCAAAATAATTTATAATCTCATGGCATGGGGCCTGATGCATAGTTGTCACTTAAGAAATATTTGCTAAATAAGTCTTTTTCACTCATTTTAATGTAAATATATACATCATTTAAATAAAAATTGGATCATATTAAACCTACTTTTCAGAAAGCTGATTGTAAAAACTTTATCACTGGATTGTAAATAGCTTTCTAAGTCATTAAATATTCTTATAAAACAGTTTTACATGACTACTTAGCATTATATTTTGGACACATTTGGAATAAAGATTGTATGGCATTAAGTAACATATTCTCATTCTTTCACCCATTCAATAAATATTTCGTGAACAATTACTATGTCCAGACTCTACTCTAGATATTTTCATTCCATTAGGAAAAGAAAAATTTCCTGCCTTCTAGGAACTTCAATTGTAGTGTAGGGAGACAGACTATGAAATTAAGCATAGTAAATAAATGTTTGAAGATGATAGCACCGTGGGAAAAAGTAAGGTTGGATAAAAGGAATGGGAAGTATCAGGGAAGTAGGGTATAGGGCAGGTGGTATTTGAATAAAATCTTGAAAGAGGAGAGAGATGTAACCACATAGATATTTTGGAAAAAGTGTTAATGGCAGCAGAATAACCCAAGGCCAGGATGCTGAGGTCAGTATAATTGGCATGTTCCAGGAATGGCAAGGTGGCTAGAGCATACACAGTAGAATGAGAATAGTAGGCCAAGATTAGAAAAGCAAAGAGGGAAGATAGGTAGGACTTAGAAGACCTTATAAAAAGATTTGGGAGCCCTGAAGTGTGTGAGCAGAGAAGTAACATGATCTGACTTCTGTTTTCACAGGATCTGCCTGAATGCCATGTCAAGAGTAGAACATAATCGGGAAAGGGGGGAGCAGAAAGAGGAGACCAGCTGGGAGACCAACATATAAAAGGCCTTCAGTAAGTGTACTTACCACAGTACAACAAGCATAGTTGATGATGGATCAAACCAGTGTAAGATAGTACAGGTGGGAAGGAGTCCCATTCTGGACAGAGTTTGAAGATAGTCCCAGTGGTTTGTGCTGTTGGATAGAATGTGATGTGTGAGAGAAAGACTAGTGAAAGAGTCTGGGCTGAGCATCTGGAAGGGGAAGAATGCATTGTTAAGTTGGGAAGAATATGTGTGGATAGAGTAGATTTCAGGAGGCAGAGATCAGCATTTAATTTGGGTCATGTTACATTTGAGATCTCTCTTAAACATTCCAAGTGGAGGTTTTGAAGTTAGTCCCAATGGCATATACTGTTGATGATTGAGTCGGATTTAAAAGATTGTTCAGAGGAGGTCCAGAAATGTGAATATGGGCTGGAGATAGGATTTTTTGAACCATGGACATAAAATTGGCATAAAAGTGAAGGGACTGGTTATGATTGAACAAGTGTAAGTGTTGGTGCCTGAAAGAGGAAAATAAAAAGTGCTGAGACATTCCTATGTTAACAGGTCCACCAAAAGAAGACAGGAACAGGTATGAAATAGTGAGAGAAGAAACCAGTATGTTGGGAGAGAAACTAAATGTACGGGGTCCTGGAAGCCATTTAAAGAAAGTGTATTGAGGAGGAAACATGGTTAACTATGCCAACAGCTGTTATTGTATCACTGCTTCTTATCAAGATAGTGCCTTGTGTAAAGTAAAAGGCAGTCTGTTTCAGGAGATGAGTCCTTGAAACCTGCAACTCGGCAAGATCCTCTCCACAGACCCCTTTTTCAGGTGCCCTTGTGAAGGCATGGACTACACAAGTACATGGTAACCCTTAGTGTTGGTACGATGAGAACCAAGAACTGATCATCCAATTTTAGCAATGTGGATGCCATTAAGAACCTTCACAGGAGGTGTTTTGGAGGACAGGTGGTCTTCATGCCAATATGTGACTGTGAAGAGTCTAATAGGAATTGGAGCAGAGAAATTATAAACAAAGGACATAGATGACTCTTTGGATTTGCCTCAAAGAGGAGCAGAGAAATAAGGCAACAATTGGAGGAGGACATGGGTCAAGAGAAATGGAAGGATAGCAGTATATCTGTGTGCTAATGGGAGTGATGCACATCACCACCTTCTCTTGCCTGGACTGTTGCACTGACTTTTCCTCATTTCCTTAAATTTACTCTTGCATCCTATAGTCTTTTCCAAGTATCCCTTGAGTATTACCTTCCTGAATTATAAATCAAGTTATGTTATAGTCTCTTCTTGTGAGACTTAAAGAGATATCCCAAAGCCCTTCTATGATGTCTAAAATCCTTCCTGGTTTACTTTCCTTCCAAATCTACCACTTGTCCTCTCCAGTATGCGGCTCCAACCTGCTGGCCTCCTGCCCTTCTTCCAGACACCATGTATTCTCCCAGCTCAGAGCTTCTGCACTTGATCTTCCTTCTGCTTCGAATTCTCTTCTCCATATGTTTACCTGTATTGCCTCTTTCTTCATTTCATTCAGTTTTCTACCCAAACTTCTGTTCCTCTATCCTTGCCTGACTACCTTGCAATATCATGGACACTCTCTATTTCATTTCTGTGCTTTTTTTCTTCTTGTACCAAAATCAGTACCTGACTTTATGTATTTCCTTTCAACTGTATGTCTCCCCCCAAAATATAGTTCTATGAAGACAGATAATTTGTCTCTATTCACATGTTTCCCCATAGCCCATACAATGACATCTGGCATATAGAAGGCACTCAATAAGTATGCTTTAAATAAGTTAATACCTTAATTATTGAATGAATGCTACAATTAGCACTATGAACCCTAATGGTTTTGCATATATTGACAATTAAAGATCATGGGTTTGAGTTCTGTTTGGCCTCTAGAGATGACTACAGAGGGACTCCTGTACCCTTCTTTTCAGTAACATCTATGCTCTATGTATATTCTATCCAAAGAAATTAGGGTCAACCTAATCAAATTTTAGGATCTTTAATTTATTGAAAAAAGTTGACAGAAAATAAAACCAGTGGCATCTTCTGTTGCAGCATAAAGGATACCGGATATGCATTAGGAAGACTGGGATCAAGTTTGTCCTTGTTACTGCTGTGTGACTTTCTGTAAGTCATTATATCTCTCTGTGCCTTCAGTCCCTAGTTTTCAGTTTGTGAGAAAGAAAATCTCATCTACTTCCATCACCTCATTGCTTGAGGACCAAGTGAGATATTTGGAGTACTGCTAAACAAATGCGCATAAATTTTTCTCTGATGAAAGAGAGTGAGGCTAATCCATGGGGATGGGAGAGAACATAGAGAGCTCTGCCACTGCATATGCAGCATCTGGCTCTTTAAAATGTGTCCCTTGGGAAGAAAAATGAGATTGTTGTCGAGGCTGCAGCAAAGAATCATTTCAAAAGTGATATTTTCCAACTCTAATAAGTCTGTGATCAAACAATCAGTTTCTGGGGCAAAGGCCACCAATTTTCACCAACTGACCCAGAAGCTTGCACCATATATTTAATGTCAAGAGTGTGCAAGCATAAGCAGTTTCTGCCTGTGAAGAGCAGAAAATAAAACCATGCAGTGCAAGAGACTAGACATCCCTGTCTAGCTTGGAGCTGACAGGCGTGCCTCCAAAGGGCAGCCCTGATGCACCTCTTGATAAGGGCTAGCCTGTCCCTGGAGTGACCAGAGGTGGTGCATTAAATTGGTGTTAGTTGCAAGAAGAGAAGAGTTTCCTAAAAGTTTTTTGGAGGAGAGGAGTTTTCTGGAAGGAGGTGGATGCTAGGAATAGCAGGGGCATAGGGATAACTTGAGGGCCTCTCTCACTTTCTCTGTACCTTCTGCCACCATTTCTTTCTGCCTCTTTCTGCTCACACACCTCTCTCCTCCATCATCTTCCTCCACTTACTCGTGGCCCCTTTCTATTATCAGTCTATGCGTGACCCACTGGAGTCACCCTGAGTTTGTTTTCTTCTATTTCCTGTGGCCCCAGATGGCTATTAATAGCAGACGCCCACTTGTAGTATCTACAGGCTATCTTATTGGCTCAACTTACCTACACATTTAGAGCCTGGTCACATAAACCTTGGGCCACTGTCTCTTTAGTTTAAAATGACTTTGAGGGAGATGCCCATCTCTGGGCCATCTGCTTTGTCAAGGTAAGGTCACGTGGTACTGAGCCTGGCTGCACCATTGACAGAAATTGTGGACTCAGGCGGATTCCTTGAGATTTGAAATGACACCCTGCTTAGGTGAAGACATGTTATGTGCATGCTTTTCTGCTATAGTTTTGGGGGGTCATCAGAATAGGAATAGAAACTGAAAATGTGTTACCCGGGGACATATCTGGTCCAGTGGCTGGGTGATCATGTGGCCTCAAGAGATCTTGTCATAGCAGGAGTGGGGCCTGGAACTCTACTCTCAGCTTCACTCCAGGATGTGTATAGTGAAGTCCCCCACAGCCCCACCATTATAGCAGAGGACTCAGTCCTTGGGGACTGTCTTAAAGCAGAGAGTGAGGGGTATTCCTGTAGCTTCCTTTGTCATGCTCAGTGGCCAGACCAGTTGCTATTTGTTAAAAAGAAGAATGAGGAGCTCTGGCTTTGCTTGATTAGCTGGGCTTATTGTGTAAGGTTGCTATGACTCCCATTCATTCCTCAATTTCTCCATTGGTTGAAAGAGGATTTCACACAAATAGACTTCTGACAGCCTTTTCACGTTTGAGAGGGCCAAGAGGAGGGTGGAATGCCACACCTCACCTAGGTAGTCTGACCACCCAGGGGTATCTTGGAGAGTCTGAAGATAGTCTTCAAATTATATTTTCTCTGATAGAGATGATAATGATGGTAACATTGGTAAGACCCATGGATAGCTGTGGATATTAATGACTTGGGTAGGATCATGTATGCGATAAGTAGCCCTAGTGCTGGAGAAATAGATTTCCTTAATCTGTAAGGCTAAACATACAAATGTCTAAGAATTTTACATATGCATAGAATTGGTTTGTTTCCAATTTCTCCAGGCAAGTTGCCTTTCATATCCCTTTAAACATGGAACTTTTGGTTAGTCATGGCGGCACATATCTATAATCCCAATACTTGGGAAGCTGAGACAGGAGAATGGCAGTTTCCAGGCCAGCCTTTGCAACTTAGTGAGACCCTCAGCAACTTAGCAAGGCCCTGTTTAAAAAATTAAAAAAGATATACTTTAAGGGGCTGGAGCTGGAGCTGGAGCTGGAGCTCAGAGGCAGAATGCCTCTAGGTTCAATCACCAGTACCAAAAAAAAAATGTGGAACTAAAAAAGAGTGGAACTTTGGAGCTGGACTATAGATACATAGGGGCTCCACCCCTGTTTCCTTTTTAGTGTACCATTTCTTTTCCTATAGTGTATTTTGTGTGTGTGTGTGTGTGTGTGTGTGTGTGTGTGTGTGTGTGTGTGAAAGGAGGGTGGAAAGGAGATTCAGCAGCAGAAATTGCCTTAGAGACCTAACCTGTGGATGCACTTAATTTTCAGACAAGGGAGAATGAACACACACACACACACACACACACACACACACACACATCTTTGCAAGAAGGATGGCACTGGGGGCTCTGAGATGGACTGCCATGTACGTCTGGGCACTTTGGCATGTGAAGTGTGAAAGTATTAAACGACATGCCCAGGTCATAGAGCTGGGCACTCCTAGCACAGTCTCGGAAAAATAGCAGACCACTACCAGATAGTTATTGAATAAATAGAAGCCAGGGTCCAAACTCAACTTTCCATTCTAAGGCAATGTAGTTTCCATTTAGACAGGCTGCTTCCATCATCAACATCTTTCCTTAATTGGCACTGAAAAGAAAGGATTTCTTAATTTCATTTTCTCTCAGAAACCGAAATGTCACATGTGATCCTGAACAGTAACATCAGAGCAAGGATAGGATAAGATGGTGGGAACTGAGTCATTCTGACCATCCTCCTTGTCACTGGTAAGCAGCATGCCACAGTCTGCCTGACATTTCCTTTGTGTTTGGAAATGGAATACTAAGTGAGTCTAAAATTAGTTTCAATGAACACTGGAAGAAAAGAGTTCCACTTGAGATGATTGTGTTGCTGTGAGGATGATGTACAGACCAAGGCGTCAGTCTCCTCTGCAGACAAGAGCAGAGTGATCAGGTGTGCATATACCATCACTCAGACCTAAGAGGCCCTTGCCCATGTTTCATCAGGGAAGCTAACTCAATACGGCTTCTGATGAAAATGATCACTGTGGAACACGACGGTAATGCACCCTGCCACAGCTTGGAATTCAGTGCCAAAGTTAAATAACCTCGCCAAGGGAGTTATCTTACTCACATAGCATAGAAGAACTCACCCCAAAGATTTCACCAGCAAGGCGGGTTCATAGCATGGGTGGGGACAGCACTGGTTGAGCACTCCACTTATTATTTAATAGGGAGAAATTATTTAACAAGGTTTCTCTTGGATTTAAAAATCTTAGAAATTCTCTTTCTCTCTTACACATACACACATACACAAACACACACACACACACACACACACACACACCACACACACACACACACTTTCTTACCATATCATCATTCCTTCTTCCTCTTCCCCTTTCTCTTCTTTCTTGAGCTCTGTGAATCAGTGAAATTGTAAACTCTAGCAAATTCCAAGCAAGGCTCTCTCTCGTGCAACTTGATGTAAGAAAAGAAGCTGTTGTACCCAATATAAAATAACTTCTCCCCTCTGCATTGTTCCAGAAGAAATCTCTTCTCCTCAGCCTATTCAATGATAGAGTAAATTTAAGTTATTTTTTGTCCTTCCTGAATGAAAGCAAATGCTTTGCTGCCCACCTGCTGAAGGTTAGTTAGGTATCTGGTCTCTCTCCTGCCTACTATGGATTTAGGCATTGAAGTTGGAAAAATTCTGGCAGAGGAAATATGGAAGGACAGGGGCAAAGAATATTAGCATCAAGACTAGAATTTATGTTTTCTGCATACCAGGCCAGAAACTGTGCAGGTAGGCAAGAGGACACCACACCTCTAAATTGGCCTGTTTACCTTCATGTATGAGGGACATGCCTACTCCTGTTTCACTTTTGTCTCATTCTGTCATCCTTACTTATGGTGTCACATAGCCAGCATTAGGCATCATGTGGTTGGCATCCTGGTACAAGTGATGCATCCTGTACAGAAATCTTAACTCTATGAAGGGAAGGGGCTCATCATAGAGTCAGTGGACTGGCCTGCATTGGAATTAGATTTTCAACCTCTTCAGGACTCTCTATTTTAGTCAGCTTTCCACTACTGTAACAAACACCAACTGAAAAAAATAAAATGTTTATTTTGGTTCATAGTTTCAGAAGTTTCAGCCCATAGCTTATTGGCCCCATTGCTTTTGGACCTGTGGCAAGTCAGTACATTATGGCAGGAGTACATGGTGGAGGGAGCTCCTATCTCACGGTGACCTGGAAGCAAGAGAGAAAGAGAGAAAGAGAGAGAGAGAGAGAGAGAGAGAGAGAGAGAGAGAGAGAGAGAGAGAGAGAGAGAGAAGGAGATCGACATCCGACAATCCCTTTGGAGGGCACAGCCCCAGTGACCAAAGACCTCAAACTAGATGCCCCCCAACCTTAAAGATTCCACCACTTTCCAATAGCACCAAGCTGAGGACCAAGCCTTTACCACACAGGCCTTTGAGGGATATTCCAGATCTGAACTATAGCATTATCCCTCTTCTTCAAAATGGAGCAATTAATCTAAAGTACAATTCTTTCTCCAAAGTCTTTCTTCCTCTGCACTAACTTACTGAGCCTGAAGTATAATATTAATTATTCTCTTCACCTAGTGTCTATCACCAGCACGTCACCTCTGATTTTCCCTTGAATATTTTGGTTATCTCAAAGCCCCCCCCCCTAAGTTTTAGCAACTTAAAATGGAATAGGGATTGTCACATATCACTTTGAATGGTGTCTCTGTCATACAAAAGCAATCAGTTTTCTCAAAGGAGTAGGATGTAAAATAATTCCTTAATGAGTTCAGGTTATGTGCATGTGTGTGCACACGTGCAGGGGGTTGTGAAGAGGGGAAAGGGGGAAGGGAGACAGAATTGAAAAAATGCTTCTGGGAAGAGAGTTTTTAAATAAGATGTCCTCCTGTTTAGGGGTTTAGTAAGTTTTATGAAATGTAGACTCCAAAATGAGGATTCAATAGCCATGTTCAGGTTGTCTTCTTTGGTAAATGAACTTGGCAGTTGGGAGAAAACTAGAATTCCCTTGGTGCCAAGCAGAAGTACCCCTATTAATCCTGAAGCTTGTGGGTGATGCACTTTCAATCATGTCCCACAGTAATAGGTCACATGGAAAATATATCATCTTGGTTGGAGCCAGTTGCATAGTTTAAACAACAAATCATCTGGCCCAGATATCACCTGTGGGGCTTAAGGTCAGTGATTAGAATACCAATGTAGAGAACCTTACAAATCTGGAGAAAATTACCTTCAGCTGCGTGAAAAGCATGATGAATTTCAAGAAATACCATTTTTATTTTTAGAATGCAATGACTAACAACCTACTTAACCTTGAGAGTCTGCTATTACAGGAGCTACGGTATGGTCCAGTATTGGCATAAATAATGATAAAGCTTCTTTGTCAGAGAGAGATTTATCTGAGGGCTATTATGCTATCCTGATATTAAGATTAAAAAAGGAAAAAATATGTAGGCGGGTAAGCAAATCAAGCTTTGTATTTTGATCTGAGAGAGATTGAAAGACATTTTCTAAGGCAAAGAATTTTTCTAAGTTCCTTTTGTTTAAATAAATTGTCCTCCTCCTACACTTTTGAAGACTATTTTGGTTCCCGATTATAGATTATAAGTTTAGGAAACTTTTTAGTGGCATGGTTTTTACTTGATAAAACTGATTTCTGTAATCATCTTTTATAGAGATGTTCTCCAGATGTACAGCCCATGTGCTTAGTGGAAATTGTATTATATCATCATTATACCCCAGAATGTTACCAGAAACCTTCAGGGAATTAAACACTGATTTTACATATAATTTTCATTTACCTAATCTTTTGTTATAGTGGTGGTGGTAAGTATATCTATATAGTAAAATTTGTTATTTTGACCACTTCTTCCAATGTACATTTCAATTTAGCAGAATTAATTACATTTACAACATTGTGCAACCATCACTACTATTTATTTCAGAATTTTTTCATCACCCTAAAAAGAAACACTGTAACTATTAATCACTTACCATCTTCACTTTCTCTCAGTCCCTAGGAACCTCTAATCAATTCTCTATGAATTTTCTTATTGTAGATATTTCATATAAGCAGAATTATACTATCTGTTTCACTATCTTTTCATTTATGTCTAGCTTATTTCACCATTATAGTGTTCTCAAGGATCATCCATATATAGTATTTATGGGAACTGCATTCTTTTTATAATAATATTATAAAATAATATTCCATTGTATGTATAGTTGACATTTTATCAATTCATCTGTGACAGACACTTGAATTATTTTCATCTTTTGACTATTTTGAATATGATTCAACTGCTTTGTTAGTTTGTGCTTAAATATGTAGACACTTTTTTCCTCTGGTACTGAATGTTGAACACAGATGCATTCTACCTCTGAGCTACACCCTTAGCCTTATTTTATTTTTTTATCTTCCAACAGGGTCTCACTAAGTTGCTGAGGCTGACCTCAAACCTGCAATTCTCCTGTCTCAGCCTTCCAAGTACCAGGATTACAGGCATGTGTCACCATGCCTGGCTGATAACAGACATTTACTGAATTTTTTTTTATGGGGAAGAGTTTCCAGTTCTACCTTGGTTGCTTAGTATGATGGGAAGTATATTCTTTCTTTGAGTATTATGCCAGCAAAGTGATTTCACATTTTGTCCAAGTTCCACCAAAATGAACTAGAGGTAATCACAGAAATATCATGGTCCCAGGCCTTGAATAAATCTGGATGATAAAGAATGCTCAGCATCAATTCCAAAAGCAGCAAAGAAGTGAGATTGTGAGAGGCATGGTTGAATTAATATCAAGGGAGTTAACAGTTAGATGGACTGTGTGATTTTAAAACTAAGGATAGTGAGTCTGAAATTCATTCAGGAAATAGGATCAATCTGAAAACTTAAAGCAAGCAAGGGATGAAGGTGGGGGACTGGGTTGCTTTCAACGTTGTCAAAAGTATTGATGGAATAGGTACTAGGCTCTCAAAAGCATACTTCACTAATGCCTAGGGTAGCTACTAGCCTTGAAACCATCACTGGAGGTAAGAATTCAAGAACATGCTCTTGTCCCTATGATCTAGGATTCTGAAACCGGAATCATTGCAGTGGATTGACCAACATACCCTCCTTTTTTCTTTTGCTAAGGTAGTCTATTCAAAGAGAAATAAAAATGTTTATAGGTCACATCGAAAAACTATCTCTAAATAAATCATAGTACTTTGTGCCCAAGGATGTTTTTGTTTTTGCCTTCATTACTGAAAGATTTTTTTGTTTTGGACAGAACTTTAGAAACTATATATCTAGCATCATTCATAGCCTCTAATTATAACTAGCAATACTTTTGGAAGTTGAGATTTGGTGGTGGGGTGATGAGGCTTAAATATTAAGAGAAGGTGATGAATTAATGTCTAAATTCAGTCACAGATCAGGAAAACATAGGCAGCTTCAGTTTGGGGATTCCTAGGTATGAGGAAAGTAGGAAGAGGGAGCTGACATTGAGTAGAGGATGATGTAAATGGACTGTAGAGTTTCTGAGTCTCAGAAAGAAGCAAAGGAGAATAGATATCGGGAGCCCCAGGTTGAACCCTCAACCGTGAGGCCCCAATAAAGACGCTGCCTGAATGTTGCTGATTCAAACCTCTCTTTATTATACCTCTCTCTCTGGGATCGGGGGCACTACACAAGCAGTAACAAACACAGCACAGAAGCCGTCTCTCCAAATAGTGCCTTTCCAACAGACTCCCAATAACCCCTCTCTCCAGCAATCCACCTTCCACTAGCAACCCACAACCTTTCCTCCCAGAACTTCTCCAGCAACCCACTCCAGCAACAACCCAGCCAGCCTTTCCCCAGCAACTCTCTCTCCTGGGTGAGAGGTGGAGGCTCTTAAAGCCACCCAGGGCCTAAGCCATGAGGCGTCTCATACAGCTCTCACCTGGGCTGGCCACGAGTCGGGCGTGCTGGTGCATGCGCTCTGGCGTGGGGCAGCCCTAGAATGTTTACCACCTGCAGCCACTTCTGGCACTCTGCCAGGCGCCATCTAGAGGTGAGGTCTAGCTGGCTGGACTAGGCCCCCGAAAAATAGATATAAAATTCTATACAAATTATTATTTCATAAGGCAAGATGATTTAAACTTACGTAGGGTGAGGTCTTGCTATTATGGGGACATCATTAGGTCATGTAATCTCATTGCAGAAACACTAAAATCAGACATAGGAACTAGACATGATTTAGAGTGGGAAATCAAGAAGGAGGTTGAATGGTTTGGATCTGGAATGTCCCCTCCCCAGAATATGTGTTGAAAGCATGGTCCCCAATGCCTCAGGACTCAGAGGTGGGGCCTTTAGACAGCGATTGGATATTAAAGGCTCTGACCTCATTGGTGGATTAATCCACTGGTAGCTGAATGGTCTGCTGGCGGGAAGGTGTGACCTAGTTGGAGGAAGTAGGCCACTGGAGGCTGCCCTGGAAGCATTTATCTTGTCCCCAACCCACACTCCTCTGTTTCCATGAGCCGAGCAGCTTTCATCTACCACATCCTTCCACCATGATTCTTCTGCCTTGGAGCCTGCTGAGCATGAACCAAATCCTCTAAAACCATAAGTCAAAATAAATCTTTCCTCCTCTTGTTAGGTATTTGATCATTGTGATGTAAAGCAGAGTAACACAAAGCCTGTGACTATTCAGCACTTCCAACAATTGTGGAGGTCAAGTCTATTTAAATCAGTGTAAAGCATTCCTAGGACCATTGGCAGGTAGTTCCAAATCTCTAGACTCATCAATAATCTCTCTAACTGGGTCTTTCTCTTCCTTGATTTTCAGTTTGGGAGGAGAAGGGAGAGAAACAGTTCTCATGTAACCCTTTCCCAATTCCTGTCCTACTTCCTTGCCCTCCCTCCTTCTCAAGTTCAGTTTAGTGATTGACTTTGATATGTTTGTGAAAGTACATCATGTGCATTAGGGTGTCTCCCCCATCACCTCCAGTTAAGTCATCTTCTTTGCTCATCTAAGGTTCTTCCTTTGTCTGGAGTTCCTCTTATGTCCCACTTTTTCCCTAGCTTCTGCATATTAGGGAGAGCATATGATTTTTTACTTTTTGTGACTGACTAATCTCACTTAGCATAATGTTTTCCAGTTCCATCCATTTCCTTGAAAATGACATGATTTTGTTCTTTTTTATGGCTGAGTAAAATTCCATTGTGTACATATCCCATAGTTTTGTAATCCATTCATCTGTTGATGGACATCTTGGCTGGTTCCATAGTTTGGCAATTGTGAATTGTGCAGCTATAAACATAGACACACATGCGTTGGTCTGATAGTTTGTTTTCCATTCTTTTGGGTAGATACCCAGAAGTGGTATTGCTGGATCATATGGTAGGTTTATTCCCATTTGTCTGAGGATCCTCCATACTGTTTTCCAAAGTGGTTGCACATTTGTTGTTGCAGGAGGCATCACAATACCTGACTTCAAACTATACTACAAAGTCACAGTAATAAAGACAGCATGGTATTGGCACAAAAAAGACACATAGTCCAATGGAGCAGAATAGATTCAGAAAAAAAAACCACATGCTTACAATCAATTGATTTTTGACAAAGAAGCCAAAAACATACACTGGAAAAAATATAGCCTCTTCAACAAATGGTGTTGGCAAAACTGGTTAACCATATGCAGGAAAAGGTAAATAAACCTCACTTTCTCACCCTGCACAAGAGTCAATTCAAGATGGATCAAAGACCTGGAAGTTAGACCAGAGACCCTACAGCTACTTGAAGAGGGCATAGGGCCAAGACTTCAACACATAAGCACAGGTAAAAACTTTCTCAACAAGACCTCAAAGGCACAAGCAACTCAAAAGAAGATCAATACATGGGATTGCACTAAACTGAAGAGCTTTGGTGCATCAAAGGAAACTATCAAGAACCTCAATATGCAGCCCACAGAGTGGGATAAAATTTTTGCCAGCTACTCGTCTGATAGAGGACTAATATCTAGAATATACAGAGAACTCAAGAAACTCACAGCTAAGAAAACAAATAACCCAATTAAAAATGAGCAAAGGATCTAAGTACACACTTCACAAAAGAAGAAATACAAATGGCCAATAAATGTATGAGGAAATGTTCAACATCATTAGCAATCAGAGATGCAAATCAAAACTACCTTGAGATTTCACCTAACCCCAATTAGAATGGCAAATTAGAATCATCAAAAACATGAACAGCAGATTTAATTTGCTGTGACTGTTATCAGTTGGACCATTCCATGTTCTACCCTTCATTATTGGTTCTTCAAGGCTGAGGATCGTAGGTTTGAGGACAGCCTCAACGATGTAGCAAGACTTGCAGAAACCTAATTAGACCCTGTTTCAAAACAAAAATTAAAAAAAGGTCCTAGTTGTAGCTTGGAGGTAGAATCCCCCTGGGTTCAATCCCAGTACAAACACCCCCCCTACACATACACACTCACACACACACATGTGACTGTGAGTGTGTGTGTGTGTGTGAGTGTGTGTGTGTGTGTGTGTGTGTGTGTGTGTGTGTGTGTATTGTAGGATGGAGATATGTATATATCTTTCCATCCTACAAGAGTTCTGTATCTTTTTCTTTGCTAGCTGGCATGGTATAAACTTTGTCCCTGGTGGGCACTGGAGAGATTGCAGCAGGAAAGACTTCTTTCTCATGCCATGGTGCTCCTCTTGGAAGGCTTTTGCAGCAGGTGTGGCTTCTCTAAGTGCCTGGCTATGACTGCCTTCTCTGAAGCCTAGAGTTCTTGATGCTGGTGGTTTTCCCATCTCCAGACTCCTGTAGTCACAGCAGCCAGCACACCTGACAGCCAGCGGCTTCCCCAGCACCCTCTTGGGAGGTTCTTTGGCAGCTACTTCTGCTAAGACATCTCCATAAACAGCTGGCATGTGACAGTGATTTCTGGAAAGATCTAGAGAGTGAATTTCCAGAAAGTTGCACCAGCATAGTACCTCACTGACTTCCTCATCATCCAGTGAGCTTGGAGGGTATGCCTTTTCCCTCCAGGTGTGGGTCTCAGCCCTCTGCCTGTGTGCCATCTCTCACCAAGAAGAATGCTTCTTTTATTGGCTATATCTAAAACTCTATCTTTATAATTTTTTGCATCTTACTAGACAATTTCTTATTACTCCAATTCCCTATTGTGGATAATAACTAATTTTACTGAACTGTCCCTGTGAAATTTCTGTGTGATTTCTGCCTCTCAATTGGACCCTGATTGCCCTCCAGGATATGGTATTTGAATCCTCCTTTGTACACCATATATACAGCATAGATTGTACAAACAGTCTCATTTTATAGACTGTACTCATTAGATATGCTGTGCCAACAGAAGAATGAAAGCTCACACCATTCCTATTTTTTTTCATGTGACTTGGAGAATAGCAATTCTATATTTTCATTCAAATACCAGTTAAATTTTGGGGAGAAGTACAGTCTCACATATATAGTCTTTTGACCCCATTCAGCTGTATAAGAATGGGCTTTGGACTTGGAACTCTTCCTTACGCAAAACAAAAAAGTCCTCCTAGTTTGTGCAGAGCTTGGAACTTTGGGTAGAAATTTCTTTTCCTCTTTTAGACCCAATGTTTACTCCTTCATTCTGCTTAAGCATGTGTTTTGTATGGCGACTGGTCTACACTGGTGTTTATCTATTACTTTTGTCCCCTGAGGGGAGATGTGGGTCCTTCTGCGGTAGCATAGGAGGGGTGCTGGCAGACCAAAAGCTGCAGGCTACTGGCTGTGGGGAGCAACACCCACCACTGACAGTGCCCTTGCTCTGTCTCTTCTGTATGAGCAAAGCATTGTTCCATCCAGGGCTGGACTGCACTGTGTTTTTCTTGGTGACTCTGATACCAAGATACAGACTCCTACTCCTGATAACAGGCAACAGATAACCATTTTCTCAACAACATCTTTCTTGAATAAATTCTGAATTTCCTTAGCAACCACAGACAATTTTAAAGTAACTTCAATGGCATTTTATCAGGTTTTGCATACCTACTCCTATTCTTGTGATTCTTGGAACCTCAACTGTAAAACACTGTTCAATAACACCTTGAAGCTGATTCATAAAGGAGAATCTGCCCATCTGAGAAAAGAGTCATAGGATTCTAAGCTGGGTGGAGTTTATGAAAATGTTTTCTTTTGTTTCCATTACACCTGTATTTCTGAGCTCAAATTACTTGACACAGTGAGTAGCTACACAGGCTGTGGAGAGACTGAAGGTTCAAGTTTGGTTTTCATTGACTCTTATACTATCTAATATGCTCACATCCTTCCCTAAGGGTAACACTGATTCTTATATCTATGACTCGTTTATTTTTTATAGTTCTCTTTGCTTGGTTTCCTAGTTCATATCAGCCTGGGGGATAATGAAGAGCATCTGTATTTGGCTCAGGGACCCTCAAGTATGATACCCAGACTCAAAACCTGGCTTCACCCTTTTTCCATAGGTTCAGAGTGTCTTCCATACCTTTACTGTTTTAAACTATCATTTAACAAGCACTCTATCTTCCAGGCTCTAGGATGGTAACACTATATAAGTTGTGTTTCTGAATTTTACATAAACACTGTGAGATAGGTATTTTTTCATCACATTTTATGGATGAAAAAAACCAACCTGGAAAGTCTCATGGCCCCTTCTCCCATGAATGCCTCCAACATGTCAGGGATGCTTCTAGATCTGGGGTAGAGTAGGAAGGAAAGTAGAGGTTCCTACCTCTTAGAGTTTTGAGTCAAGTATGTAGAGAGAAAGAGTATGGGTATTGCATACATGCATACACAAGCATACAGCATGGTCAATATAGAACCTGATCTAGGACAGTAGGCAACCACCAACAATTTCCCAAAAGTCTCACCTCTGAACATTGCTGCATTACAGGTCAAATTTTCAACACATGAGACTTTGGGGGGCATTCAGAATCTGAACCATAACAGGAGGTCTTAATTCTAATTTTTAAGAGTAAGACTATTGCCCTTAAAGTCCTGTTCCTTTTGGAAATAGCATGGAACTTTCATGCACATAGGATTCTTAGAGACAAGTTCTCATGTCCAATACCCTGAGTAGATATGCAGATTACATGTCCACCTCACAAACAGAAAACCTTGGCATTGCTTATGTGAGCTTTGGCTCACAATTAGCCAAAGATTAAAAAACAACCACAAATCTTATCTCTTACAACATCCTTGCCACCAGTTTTTCTCCTTGATTCCTGTCTTTCCCCGGGAAAGTCAGAAATTGCCACTGCTTATGCAGCTCTTCCTGCCACCATGCAGGTCATGGTGGTCTTGCTGAGACTGCCATACCAGGATGCAATTACTGCCAACTGCACTGGGATATTTTGTGTGAGAGAATGCCCTGTTACAGAATACACAGAGGGAAGCAAAACACTGATTATTTAATTTGCATTGTCTTTCCATGAATCTAAAGAAACTCCCTTTTGCAAGGAGTGCGGAGGCAAAATGATTAAGACAGAACAGCCAGAATAGAATGAAATAAACCTAGTTGCTTAAAAGAAAAGGGGAGAGAAAACTCATGGAAGAAGACGCAGTCATAAAAACAATGTTATTTAAATAATATTATATCTCTCTTGCCTTATCTTTCTGATTACATTCAACTAATCTACAAAATGAAAGGTAATGAGCAGTATTTCCTTAAAGCACATTAAATAATAGTGTCAAAATGCAAATTTATTCATTAAGTATAGATGAGTATGTTAAATATTCATGAGTTGTTGCTCACAGTATATAATTAATGCCATGGTCTTTGTGTCCAGAGCATTGAGAAGATAAAGGGTCATACCATCACTGTTACAAACTAATATCATTCTCCCAAATTCCCCTCAGGACAAAGGTTAGGCACCTAGCAGGCTCCAAACTGAACTTCATTTTGCCAATACTTTATATTGCGTTTCAATAGGAACATGGCTATCTGATGAGTCAACATTTATATTTCTCACTCCTACTGTCTGATATCTGATAATCTAGGTGGGAAATAAATATTTCAGGCTCAAAGAAACTCTTGCTTGGCCTGAATGTACTAGATCTAAAATTCTCTTTTGTTGGTTTCTGACCTTGGGAAAATAGAAACATTTTATAAAATTCTCTCTTAAGCAGAAATTGTCATGTTTTTACTTCCTTCTCTCCACCCTCTCCTTTTATTTTTATCAAGCTCAGTACTTTCATTTGGGGTAGAGCTCCTTGGGTTTAGGATCTCTTGATGAGATGACGCAGTCCTTTTTCAGTTCATGAGTTATCTTATCTAGGGCTATATGAAATTTGCAAATAATTTTTCTCCCAAATTGCTAGTATATCTTTATAGGTACTGGAAAAATAGAGCCACCCCTTCTTAGTTACTTTCTAGGTTATTTATACCACTGTTTATTTTGATTCTTAGTTATTGTTGATCTCCAAGGAAACCCACAAGTGCAAAGTAGCAAATAAAAAATTCATATTTCTACCCCAAATTAAAGAAACTTTGAATTTTAGTTGTCTCATATCTTTCTAAGTTATTAAAACTGCAGTATTTGACAGATTTAAAAATGGGAACCAGATTCTTCCAATTGTGTAGCTTATTAAGACTCAATTAGATATACATGATGTTTCTTAGGTAAAACCGTGTAAATAAACATTAATTTCTAGGTGGCAGGTTGGATTCTTGTTCTCAATTCTTTACTTCACCATGTGTTATAATTTTCCAACCATATCTTGTGTCATTCGGTTTTTTTAATACTTCCCCAAGAGTGATTGTAATCTATTTCTCTGCTTCACTGATGTTGGACGTGGCCATCTAACTTGCTTTTGTCTGGCAAAATGTTGGTGGAAGTGAAAATGAGTCATTTCAAAGCCAAGGCTTTAAAAAACATTGTGTTTGTTCTCATTTCCTTATGGTTCTACCATTGATCATGAGAAGAGCGTGCCTCAGGAAGCTGCTAATCCAAGGAGTCTGAAAGAAACATGGGAGCATGGAGCTGACCTGATCCTGGCCCTGGGACTGGAGCCATGTCCAATGAAGATCAGCTGAATTCCAACAAACCCCAGCCTACCTGCAGACTTGAGGGTGGCACAGATGTTAGGATAGATCACTGAGTGCATATGTGTATGTGTGTTTATTGTGGTTAATACATGCAACTCAGAATTTGCTGTTTGTTATTGTTTTTGTTTTTCTGGAGGTACTGGGAATGGAAAAATTTATCATCTTAACCATTTACAAGTGTATGGTGCGATGTCATTAAATCTATTCAAACTGATGTGCAGACATCACCATTCTCCATTTCTAGAATTTATTCACCTTACACTACTGAAACTCTATACCTGTGAACACTAACTCCCTGTTTCTCTCTCCCTCCAGCCCCTGCCAACCACCATTCTACCTCATGAATTTGATTACTTTAGGAACCTCAGATACAAGGAATCATAAAATATTTGTCCTTATTGTGGCTGGCTTATTTTACTTCTAAAGTCTTTAGGGTTCAACCATATTGTAGCATACATCAGAATTTCCTTTATTTTTAAGGCTGGATAATGTTCCATTGTATGTATATACTACATTTTGCTTATCTATTCATGTCATGGACATTTGGATTGCTTCTACCTTTTGGCTATTGTAAATAATAATGCTATCAATATGAGTATACAAATCTCTGTTTGAGTCCCTGCTTTCAATTATTTTGAATATATGCCCAGATATATATGTTCCAATTCATGGAATATACAATAATTTTTTGTTTAATATTTTGAGGAATTACCATACTATTTTTCCAAGCAAATAGACCATTTTACATTACCATCAGGAATGCACAATGGTTCCAATTTCTTCACATATTTCTCAAAACTTGTCATTTATTTATTTTTTCTTATTCAAAAAATAGTAAGCCAGGCATAGTGCCATGTGCTTGTAACCCAGTACTTGGGAGGCTGACAGAGGAGGATTGCAGGTTTCAGGCCATTCTTAGCAGTTTAGTGAGATCCTCAGTAACTTAATGAGATCCTATTTCAAAATAAAATAGGGGATGTGTCTCAGAGGTAGAAACCTCTGGGATCAATTACCAGTACCACAAAAATATAATAATCCTATTAACAATAGCCATCTTGTGAAGTAATATCTCACTGTGGTTTTGATTCATATTTTCCTAATGACTAGTGATCTTAAACCTCTTTCCAAGTGCTTACTGGCCATTTGTATATCTTTTTTCAAGAAATGTCTAAGTACTTTTATTTTTAAATCAACACTAAGTGATTAATACAACTTATTCTAGCACTGGAAAATATACATATACATACAAAGCATAATGGTTATTGCTTATAGAAATTCAAATAGATTCTTCATACCTTTTATGAATTTTGTGTGTTATAAGTCTTTTTATGATTATGCATCATTTTAATAAAATTAGAACAGTAAGTTTATATTTATGTTAAGCAATTAACTACCTACACTGCAGGGGGAAAACAAGTGATTCATAGTCCAGATTTGGGATCATAAATTATATTTTGGCTACTATGTGCAATATTTCACAATCATTATCTTGGGACCCCTCATTTCCACTGATGTCTGGGACACTCTTCCTTCTGAAGTCTATATGCCTGTATGTCTCTGCCTACTTCAAATCTTTGCTTAAAATTCATCTCAGTGAGATCCATTTTGACCACCATTCTATTTATTTAGTTTTCTTTGAATTTCATTTTACATAGCTTCTATAGGTATATCTTCAAGTTCACTAGTTTTTTTTTTTTTTTCCTTCTGCCATTAGTCTCAACTACTCTTGATTCCATCCAGTGTATTTTTAAATCACATATATGGGAATTTTCATCTCTAGAAAGTTTATATAGGCCTTTTGAAATATCTTTCATTAGCTTTTTGAAATATGGAAAATACTTATAACAATTGTTTTAATATCCTTGACTGCTAACTCTAACATCTATGTCAATTCTGGGTCTATTTTAATTGATTTTTCTTTATATTTTCTGCAAATTTTCTATAAATGCATGCTTTGCATTCCTAGCAATTTTTTTAATCAAATGCCAGACATTGTGGACTTTATATTTTGGGTCCTGGACATCTTTGTGGTTCTATAGATATTCTTGATCTTTATTTGGGGATGCAGTTAAGTACTTGGAAACAGTTTAATGCTTTGGATTTTGCTTTTAAGGTTTGTTAGGTGGAACCAGGGCACTTTTAAGCCCAGGGCTAATTATTCCCCATTACTCAGTCAAGAACTGTCTGAGCTATTTACTAAATGCCCTATAAATTATGAGGCTTTCCAGTTCTGCTGGTGAGAATGGACACTATTCCTGCCCTGCCTGAGCCTTAGCAATTCCCTCTGATCCTTTTGGATAGTTAATTCTCTAAACTCTAATGCATGTGCTGATGCTCAAATAACTGAACGCTCTGGGGATCCTCTGAAAATCTTCAAAGTTATCTCTCTGTGCATCTTTCTCCTGTCTCCCACCATTCTTTTCTCACCTGGTTCCCTATTTTTACTCTGTCAACCACCCCTGGAGGCTTTAGTTTTGCTGGCATGTAAGCTTCCTCTTCTCTGCTCAGGTCTCCCCACCAGACTTCTTGGTCTGCCTTCCTGATATAAGGCATAGAAACTCTTCCAAGGTAATAAGGCTTACCTTGTTTGTTTCCATTTCTGAGAGACCACTAAACTTTGTTGCCTGGCACACAATATCTTGAAAATCAATGTTTCATAGAGTTACTTTCTTGGTTGTTTCAGGCAGAAAAATAAATATACCCTTTCCTTGTCTTGGTCAGAAAAGGAAGTCTTCAATGACTTCTTATTTTCTTTAGTTATTTTTTTGAAAATATATCTTATCATGTGTCACCATGGTCAGAGGGCTTAGATTTATATCTGTCATTTATCGATAGACAAAAGTTGCTTTTGGCATGTGTGCTAGCCAATACTATTTGATTTTTTAAAGCTAAATTAAAAAAAAATTAGAACCAGAAACATGAAACATGTGACCCCACAAAAATATGGAGCTAATCATGGTTCCTATAAATAGCATACCATCAGCAACAAGAAGTAAAATCAAGAATGTTTCTATTCCTTTGTGAATGTCTGGGGTTGGGGAGGGCAGGAAAACATCTGTTCATAACTGGAATCACCAGAAAGTGAGACCACAGACAGGCAAGTTGAAATTCAGGACATCCTTTATCATGATCAGTAAAATGATTAACAAAAGGATGCATTGTGTAAAGCATTAAAATAAGATGGTGTCATAGTGAAGGATATTTCTTGAAGGTATCATGATAGGTGGAAATGAATAGTGACCACACTGATTCTTCTGGAGTTCTGAGACCAAAGAGGCCCAAAGTGATCAAATGCTTAACTAGGAAAGAGCAGCTTTGTTTGTTCAGTCTTCAGTGGAAAAGCTGAGCTTGAGTTGCTTGATGCAACACAGCATTGGCTATAAAGTGGGCTAAGGGCTATAGCACTTGGAATTTGAGAATGGATATCTCTCTGCCTAATTATCACGATCCAGGGGCATTTCTAGTATTTTTTAAAATATCTTAAATTATTCCATTATCTTCAACTTGACACCTATATTTATATCTTAGATTCTGATTTTGAATTGCAAATTGGATTGGATAATGTATACAATTACCAAAATGAATATTTTGATATAAAGAGTTCAATTAGGTTGTATCTCATAGGTCCACCTAATTAACTATTTTATTTTTCATATCATACGTAAATTCTTCACACATGGAAAAGTAGAGGGTAAGAGAATAATAGTATTAGCAGATAAGATTTTTTAGGCTCAATAAGAGCTAAGATGTTATATTTGTCAGCTCATTTAATCATGGGATATTTTAGCATTTGTAGATGAGGCTTTGAGTGATAAAATTCACTATACAAAATCAGGCATTTTATGAGTAGTAAATCTGAAAAGTCTCAGATTCTTCATCTGAAAATATAGATGCTTATTGGATTCCCTTTAGTTGTTAGTGCTAAATGAGATAATGTGTGAAAAGTTTAGTGATACTGCCTCACCAGAGTGAGCACCAAATGCACACTAGATAAGAACCCCTTAATTATCAGCAGTGTTTTTACTAAGACCATATAGTCAGTAAATTGGATCCAGGATTTAAAAGCAATGTCTTCTGACCACTTGTATCCTGCTATTGTTTTAGAAGTGTTATCTGTTTCACATAGTGTGTTAATGTATTATCTATTACATATGAGCTTTGATATGATTAGAGGCATGACTTCAATACCTGGTAGGAAAATCTGACAAATAGGAAAATTTAAAAGAAGAAGAAGAAAAAAAGCAAGATAAAATCATAGAAGAGGAGAGCCTTGACTTCTAGAGGAGCAAGCTTCTTCATGGAAGGCTCAACCAGAAATTTTTCTTGTGTATCTAAAAGCTGAGACAAGATAGTATGCCAGAGCAGACAGCAGATGACTAGAAAACCCAAGAGTAATGCATGTGATGACATCAGAAGTTCCCATGGAGATCAGCCACATTGGAAACAGAATGACTAGACTCTACCAAGTAGTCTTCTATGGCTATTAGCTGAGCAGTTCAGAGAGTGGACAATATGGTCAACAAGACCAAGAAGAGAGATGTGACTGGAGAGTTCACAGACCTTGCCATGCATGGTGTTCCTTAAAACTTCCTAGTTTCTTCCAGAATCACAGGACAATCAATCAATCAATCAATAAGTCAATGAGAGAGAGAGAATGAATAAAGCATCAAGCCAGGAGATCAGTAAGAAAAACAAACAAGCAACAACAACAACAAAACCCGATAATCAAGGAGGATAATTCTAGAAGGAGACATGAGAAAGCATCCTTCCTAATCCCTGGCAACCACTGATCCTCCCACTATCTCCACATTGTTGAGTTTTCCAGAATGGGGTATAGTGTAATAATACTCAGGTATCCTTTTCTTGGCTTAATAGCTCGTTTTTTACTGCAGAACAATATCCTATTGTTTAGATGTAACACAGTTTATGTACCTATTCACCTATTAAAGGACATCTTGCATGCTTTCAAGTTTTGGCAATTATGAATAAAGCTGCAAAAAAACATCTCTATGCATAGCAGTGCTAAGACTCTGGAGCATGAACACCAGTACCTGAGGGAATCAGAATCCCTCAAGATGTCATGAATCCCAGGAGATGGTGCCAGGGCTTTCGAAATAATTTTCACCGAAGTTCTATCTTGCTTCTCTTATGGTCTTCCAGATGCTTCCTCACTTCTCTTTCTAGAATTTTAGTCCTTGATAATCTGTTTGTGGTGCTGGGGGTTGAATCCAGGGCCTTGCACATACAAGGCATATGCAGTATACTGAGCTATACTCACTACTCAACTTCCTGATAGTTTGAAAAGTGTTTAGCCTCTAGGGTTGGCCAGATATAAAATAAAATGTTGGTAGTAGTTTATTAAACAATGAAACATGACCATGAGCAATTTAATCTCTTAGAGGCTTCATCTATAAAGAGAATATAATAATTGAATCTAACTCATGGAGTTGATGTGAAGATAAAAATAGAGAACCTAAAATCTTCCTCCTTGAAGTAATACTCTTTAAGTGATTGTTCCCCTTAGTTTTAACCTATTAATAGTAGCTTCCCTTACCCAAAGCTATCACTTATCTTTCCTCTTTCTTACTTTCATCAACTATTCTATACCTCCTACTCTTTCTTTCCACTATATACAAGTTATTACCAAGAAATTTCCTTACACTATTTTAAAAATGTGCTTTATTGTTAAAGAAAATGCATAAACAAACAATTGAGGAAATATAAAATTGTAGTTTAATAAATTACAAAGTTAACACCCATGCAATCTCTTTTTGAGCATTGTGCTTTGGAATCTCCTATACTCTTCACTTTTTTTTAGGGGGCTTCTATTACTTCCTTACATTAATTCTAGATTCACTTCCTCTCTGTCCCCACAGATTTTCTTATGGTTTTCTGCATGGAAGTCATAGTACTTATTTGTGTGCCAGGAATTCTCTTGAAGACAGAGTGGGGAATAGGAACAAAGGGTAACATGGGGGAAAGATAAGGAAAATTAACCAAAGAGGAAGCCTTCTTTAGAGAAGGTCAGAAATCCAAATTATTGGTGCCCAAATGAATTCTAATCTGATCTGGGGCAATGTCATTTCCTAAGGAGTACCATCCGTGGAGAACTAAGGGTCTAGTAGCATGGTTTTCTGGCTCAGTACCCAGTGGATATCTGAGTTGTCTCTAAGAGGGGGCTGAAAGCAACCTCAGGGTAATATCTTGAGAGAAATTTACAACCAGTCTGTGTTTCAGAATAGGACTCTCATTCTAGGGTGAGTGAGTGGGAAACCAGAGGCCTGGGAAGAGCTAACAGTTTTCAGGTTAACAGTTTTCCCGTGGGAGTTGGGGCTTAGACTGAGAAGTTTAAACTGGGAGCCTGTTCCTGCTTCTGAGCTTGCTAGATTCAACACAAGGGTGAGTTAAGCACTGATTGCAATTTTTAGAGTAAAGTCTTCTAAACAAACAGTGAAAAGAGTGTGGATCAATTGTAACCAGGGGCTGACAGATGTTTCTCATTCCCTCCCCTCTTTCCATACGACACTTGTCCACTTAACTTTTGACTAGAAGGCCAAGTGGGCTTTAGGCACCTATTTATTTTTTTCGTATGTTCTTGAGATGGATGTTTAGTCGACAGATTTCTAGTCTTTCTTCTTTCCTAATCTGTGCATTTGAAATAATGTACTTCCAAATGTGAATATATTTTGCTGGCTCATGTAAGTATTACTACGTCACATCTTCATTATCATCCAGTTAAAGTATTTTATATTTTTTCTTTGTGACTTTCTCTTTGACCATGGGTTATATGGGAGTGTGTGTGCATATATATATATGTATAAATTTATATGTATAATGTGTATGTATGTATAATATGTATGTATAATATGTATGTATAAATTTATATGTATAAATTTATTTCTAAATATTTGGTGATTCCCAATTATCTTTGCTATATTTATTTATAGCATTGTTTCACTCTGATAAGACAACACTTGGTGCAATTTCAGTCCTTTGAAATACTTAAAAGGCTTATATCATGTTTCATCATATGTTTAATTTTGGAAACATTCTTATGTACTTTAAAATAAATTATATGTATAAATATATATGCATATTTGTTATTTGAGAGTACAGTTTTTATATATTTCAGTTATGATAATTTTGTTAATTACATTGATCAAAAGTTCTAAATCCTTGCTGATTTTTAAAATGCTTTTTCTATCTAGTTACTGAGCACAGTTTATAAAATTCTCCAAGTGTAGTTATGGACTTGTTCACTTCTCATTTTATTTCTGTCATTTTTTCTTGTGTATATCTTGAGATTCTGTTACTAGGTGAACACAAATCTAAAATAATTCCTTCTGGTGAATTGGCCATTTTATCATGAAATGCTCTGCTTTATCTCCAGTAATGCTTTTTTTTGCTTTCAAGTCTGCTACTTTAATATTGCTAGAGATACATCAGCATTCTTTTAACCAGTGTTTGCTCAGTATTATCTGCTCTATCTTTTTGTATCTATTTATATACTTATATTTAAGGTATATCTCTTTAAAAAACATTTTTTCCTGTGCATAGTTTTCATTTTTTCCATTTGGTCTTTAATTTATTTACTGATATATTGAAGTTTGAATCTACCATCTTATTATTTGAATTATATTTGTTCCTTTTGTGCTGTATTCCCTCATGTATACTTTCTTACCTTCTTTTCAGGTTAAACACTTTACCATTTCTGTTATTGTTAGTTGTACAATCTTTATGTTTTAGTTGTTACCCCAAGATTACAATTCATCCTTGACTTGTTAAAATCTAATATAAATTTGTACTTTTGCCATTTCCTGGATTATACAAAGAATTTAGAAACTTTATTTATCCTGCTCATGCCTACACATTATTATGTCA
This sequence comes from Graphiurus murinus, assembly GCA_004027655.1. Classification (NCBI taxonomy): domain Eukaryota; kingdom Metazoa; phylum Chordata; class Mammalia; order Rodentia; family Gliridae; genus Graphiurus; species Graphiurus murinus. The sequence continues at coordinate 27,430 of PVLC010021475.1, forward strand.
TATATTTCTGTTTAACATATTTTAAATTTGACAACTTTATCATTATTATTGTTTTATACCATCAATATTTACTTACTTATATATTTATCCTTTCTATTGCTCCTTACTACTTTCTACATTCCTGTTTCTAGTTGTGATAGTTCTTCTCTTCCTTCTCCTTCTCCTCCTCCTCCTCCTCCTCCTCCTTCTTCTTCTTTATGTGCTGTGGGTTGAACCCTGGTCCTTCTGTGTACGAGGCATGCTATCACTAACCTATACTCTCAGCTTTTTATCTCTGGTCTTAAGAAATCTTTTGCTATTTATTTCAGGCCACATTTATCCATGAAAGATTCATTTGTGTAAAAATGTCTTTGTTTTGACTCCATATTTATAGGCTCTTATTACTGGTTATAAAATCTATGGCTGGCAGCTTTGGAGATGGTATTACATTACCTCCTGATTTCATCACTTCTCTCCAGAAGCCAGTCAGCTGTCAGTATGATAGTCACTCCTTTGAAATCAATGTGTCCTTT
>PVLC010021476.1:0-27915 GCA_004027655.1 Graphiurus murinus
TCCTTTATTTCTTTCCAGCTCTCTCTGCATTCTTTCTGGAAGTTTTGTATCGCTTCTATTATTAAAGATCTGAATTGTCCTTCTGGTAAGCTCTGCCAATCAGTGTCATTGAGTTCTGTTATTGTGGGGTCGTGTTGACTCATTGTTTCTTTGGTGTTTCTCCTTCTCATGGTTTCCCTGTTCTTAAATTTATAACTTTTCTGCTCTTGCACGCTTTCTCTGAATTTGTAGGTTTCTTATTTTTATTTTCTCTCTGTGAATGGTGTCTTGTACTGAGTTGTAATTACTCTGGTATTTCTTCTGCCTGCTTTATTGGTGTCTTTGGTGGGTTTCAAGTGTTGACTTCTAGGATCTAGCAAAACCTAAAAAGCAACCAATCCTCCGAACAAACATACATAAATTGAAGCAATGCAAAGTGAAAACAGAGTAAGAACGGAACAAAACAAAGCAAAGCAAAAAAACCCCCCAGTAAACAAGAAACGTCAGTAAGAAGCAAAATAAAAATCCCTGCAAGTTTGTAAGGACAGACCTGGTTTGGCCTCTGCAGATCTTTTGGGCAGATTTCTGCTGCTGTGGGTGGCCGACAAGATGGTGGCTGCTACTGTTGCGCATGCGCCGGCTCCCCTGTTCTCCCTGGTCTGCTCCTTAGATTCCGACCAACTGCCCGTTTCTTTACTCACTTTTAAGCTGATTTGCTTCTCCTTCTTTCCGTTGAGAAGCTATTCCTGCAGTAGTTTTGATTCAAACTATGGCGTGCAGTTATCTCTGCTCTGGCTCTGTGGGGAGAGGTGAGCTCGGATGGCACTGCACTGGCTTAAGCTGGTCGTACCACAAGTTCTGGTCTCTGTCCGGAATATAAATTTTCAAAATAGGTTCTGATGATCTTCTGTCTTTCCCCACGGTCTTTGATGATATCTCCTTTTTCATTTCTGATATTAATAATTTGGGTTGATTCTCTCTTTCTTTTGGTTAGGTTGGCAAAGGGTTTGTCAATCTTCTAATCTTTTCAAAGAACCAGCTTTTTGTTTTCTTGATCCTTTGTATTGGTTTTTTTTTTGTTGTTGTTCTCTATTTCATTGATTTCTGGTCTGATTTTAATTATTTCTTGCCATCTACTGGCTTTAAGATTAGACTATTCCTGTTTTTCTAGGTCCTTGAGGTGTGTCATTAGGTTATTTGGTGACTTTCTGTTTTTCTTATATGGGCACTCAATGCTATAAATTTTCCTCTTAACACCACCTTCAAAGTGTCCCATAGATTTTGGTACATCATGTCTCTATTTTTGTTTAATTCCAGGAATTTTTTTATTTCTCCCTTTATTTCTTCTTTGATCCTGTTCTCATTCAAGAGAGTATCATTCTGTCTCCATTTATTTATGTAATTTCTTTTGGTCTTCCTGTTGATTTCTACTTTCATCCTGTTTTGATCTGAAGACATGCACGGAATTATATTACTTTTTAAATTTGCTGGTGCTTGTTGCTTCGTGACCCAGGATATTGTCTATTTTGGAGAAAGTTTCATCAGCAGCTGAGAAGAATGTGTATTCAGCTGTTGCCAGTTGAAATATTCTGTATGTCTATTATCTCCTTTTGGTTTGTACTGTTCTTTAGGTCTGAAGAGTCTTTACTCATCTTTTGTCATGTAGTGGTGTGAGTGGTATGTTGAAGTCTTCCAATATTATTGTATTTGGGTCTATTTGAGACCTGATGTCCCGAAGAGTTTGTTTTACAAAAATAGGTGCACTCACATTTGAGGCATAAGTGTTTATTATCATTATATCTTCTTGTTGGATTATTCCTTTTATTAAAAAGAAGGAACCTGCTTTGTCTCTTCTGATGTGTTTTGGCTTAACATTTGTTTTGTCCGATATGAGCGTTGCTACTCCTGCTTGTTTTCGGTTTCCATTTGCATGGTATAGCTTTCCATCCTTTCACCTTTAGCATATCTTTGGCTGTAATGTGAGTTTCTTACAAGCAGCATATAGTTGGATTATTTTTTTAATCCATATTGCCAATTTATGTCTTTTAATTGGAGAGTTAAGACCTTTAACATTCAGTGTTGAGATATGATTTTTGTTTTCTGTCATTTTGAGTTCTATTTTCTTTTTGACGTAATGTTATCTCATCTTTGCTAAGTTGCCTATATGGTGGAGTTCTCCCCTTCTCTGGTTCTAGAATTTGCTTCTTTTTCTTCTTTGTGTTTTATTTCTTTAAGTATTTTCTCTACTACTGGCTTGCTAGTCATAAATTTTTTTAGTTTCTGCTTGTCTTGGAACGTTTTTATTTCTCCATCAATTTGAATGATATCTTTGCTGGATATAGCAGTCTTGGTTGGAAGTTGTTTTCTTCCAGGGTCTGGAGTACATTATACCAGTCTCTCCTGGCTTTCATGACTTGAGTTGAGAAGTCTGGAGTGATTTTTATTGTTTTGCTCCTGAATGTCACCCATTCTTTTATTCTCGCTGCTTTTAAGATTCTTTCCTTGGCCTCTATGTTAGTCATTTTGATTATTATGTGGTGTGGGGAAGTCCTTCTTTGATCTTGTTTTAATGATTTTCTGAATGTCTCCTGCATGTGGATGTCCAAGACTTTCTCTATTTTTGGGCAATTCTCTGAAATTATTTCTCTGAAGACATTTCTAATATCTTTGATTTGGACTTTTAGACCTTCAGTGCCCTTTATCCATAAGTTAGGACATTTCATATTGTTTCATATTTTTTGGATGTTCAGGTTGTGTTGTTGTATTATCTTCTCTATATTGTTGACTGTGCTTTCAGTTTTGAATGATCTTCTAAGAGTGATACTCTTTTTTCCATGTGGTCTAGCCTGCAAGAGGTGGAATCTATTGCTGTCTTTAATTCATTTACTGACTCCTTCGTTTGGCTCAGAGCCTCTTTTGGTTCTTTCTTAGGGCCTCAATTTCCTCCTTCATTTCTTGTACACTTTTTTGGAAACCTTTAATCATATTGAAGATCAAAATTTGGAATTCTCCTTGCATTTCCTGCAGATCAGTATTGGTGATCTCTCTTGTTGAGTTGTCTGAGTTTATTAGTTTATTGTTTTATTGCTTTTTAAAATTCTCTTAGTTTCAGAGTTTTCAGATTTGTATTTCTCTTGTCTTGGCATATCCTTTCTCTTTTTGTATGGCTCTTGTGTCTATTTGTTATCCTGTTATAATAAGGTTTATGCTGGGGGTATATATGTGTCTCTTCCAATTTGTGTCATATAATCACACTTTTGAGTTTGTCCCCCAGAGCCTCTTAACTAGATATAGTTCTTAGTGCCGACAGACAGGAGACTCTGATTGGCTGCAGGCCACTGTGCTCTCTAAGCCCAAACTCTGTAGGGTCAGAGACTGTGATGTTTTGTTCAGAGCCTGCAGCCTGCTGGTTGGGATTTAATGCCCCACAGACACCACTACTGCTCTGTTGATTGAGAGCCTATGAAATTACAGAGCACTGATTTCTGGTCTCTGTGGCCAGTGGGCTTAAGCTCAGCACAGCCAGTGATTGCTATGTTCCAAGCTTTGGCCCGGCTTACTAAGCTTTGATGACCACTGGGACACCGCCCCTGAACTGCTTGTTATGATCCTGTGGAGTGCTGTCAGTCACCAGCATGCGTGCATGCCAGGCACATACTCTATTGGTGGAGAGAGTGTTGAATTCCCAGCCTGTAGGTGTGCTCAAGTGAAATCCTGTCGGGCCCCTGGCCTCCCGCCTTTCAGGCCCCAAGTTCTGGCAGGCAGAGGTTGTACAGTTATAAGCCTGGGGCTTGAGTGGCTTAGTTATTTTTTAGACCCAGGGATACCACTGCTGCTCTGGATGGCTGTGATCATATGAGCCTTTTTTGGCCTCTGGTGATGGTTCTTATAGCACCCAAATGTGGCCAGGTGTGAGTTTATTGCTTTCCAAGTCTGTAACTTAGTAGGCTGAGTAATTTCCCCCCACAGACACCATGGCTGGCTATCCTCTGGTGCTCCCTGGAGACCCTACAAGGGCTTGGTGAACTGTGACCCGAGTACCCTTCTGCCCAAATGTCCCTAGGGGCTAATTCATGTTTCTGCTGTGTCTGACAGTAGCTCTCATCCTCACCTCTGCAGGGGTGATTTGCAAAGTTACTGACCTGGTGGGCAAGTCTTTTCCTTGACATATAAGTCCCTGTGGCCACACAGGGCAGTTTCCTGCTGGGATGGTTTGTTAATTTACAGTGTTGATGGGTGCCGCTTGGGTGTCTGCAGGCAGAGATGAGTTCAGCTGCAGCTGTAGAATCTAGCTGGGCTGTCTGGGTAGTCAGGTCTTTGTTGCGCATGAGAGAGAGAGAAGAGTCGATTCCTTTTGATGATGGTCTGTAGCCGCTGGCTTCACAGGAATCTGATACTTCTTTGCTGGAGGTCTCAGGGAGCCATGGTGCTGACTTGTCCTGGCCAAGATGGTGCCACTGCCAACATTCTCCACTCACCAGGTGAGATATGTGGAACTCTTTACAGTTCTCTGCTCTCTCTTCTGGCTCTGATTCTGCCACATTTTAATTGTTGTTTTGTTGATTTTTTTCACTGCTTTTCTTCCCGTGTAAAGGAGCCATCTTCCTGGTGGTTGAGATTCCAAGTTACAGAGCAACTGAAACATGCTGTCTCCCTCTATGTTGCCATCTTTTTGTCTCCCATCTTCAACTCTTTGAAGAACAGTTCTGTGGAAAAGGGCTTAGACTCCTGAGGGCAGAACTAGAACCAGTATGTTAAAGTTAAAGGGAGCATTCCATGCAGTATAAGACAAAATTTTCTCCATGTACAAAGCACCAAAATGGAGGTGACTGTCATGGCAGGGAGTAAAAAATGCATCTGTAGTGCTCAGGGAGATGGGACCTAATTACTTCCTGGGACATTTAATGGGGATTTTACCTTGAAAAGGAAATGGAAATAGAAGGTCCTACTCAGCTTCTAGATCTACTTCAAATCTTCTAAAATGTTTTTCTGTATATGTTGTGAGCATCATTATTAGTTATATGAAAAGATATTTCTATAAGTTTAAATGCTTTTTAACAGTTGCCAACCTACAGTTTTGCTATCTGAACTTGATGCTGTGGACTAGTAGGGGGAGAGAAAGGCATTGGGGGGGGGGTGCGAGTTAAGTTAGGAAAAGGGGAAATATAATAAATAAGAAAGGGGAATAAAACTTGTATTTATTTAATGTCTACTCTCTGCAGAGGATATTGGACTAGTAGTCTATTTATCTATGTTATCTTGTCTTAATTCACTGTATGTAGAACTCTTTGCTTGGAACTTATGAGAAGTAGTTTTTAGTGTGGTGAATTCTTAATCTAATTGACATTTTCTTTGTATTTGATGGTGATGAAACACAGGACTGCTCTGATGGCTACATGTGTAAAACACATTTTCAAAGAAAAAATGGGACAATGGTTTCACATCAAGGAACATATGCTAGTGTTCAGACATGTCTTCCCACAGAGGTGAGTACTTCAATGTGCTATGTTCTCTTTTTTAGTCTCGGTGAAGTATAAATTAAAGAAAATTAAATCGTTATATATATGCTTATAATAAAAAAAATTAATTGCAACTGGGTCCTTGGTCTGTTGTAGGGAAGATGTGAACAGCATTTGTAGGGAGGTATTTTCTTCTATAATATTGAAAATAGGAACTGTGGTACAGTTAGGACCCATGTTGAGTCTATTTGATTATAGTGAGCCTTCACACTTTTGGTTTCTCTTGCCTCTGAAGACCACAGATATATTCCATTGTCTTCTGATTTTCCTCAGCATTATACAGACCTATCCCTATTTTGCTTAACACTTGACTGGAAAACTCTTTGCTTAGTCTACATTTAACTGTTTCCCCTAGCTACTTGAGACCATATGCAGGATCTGGGTCTCATTCCTTAGGGGATTTTAACCTTGACTTGAGAAATTTACTAAATTGAATTTTATTAAGTTGCTAATAGCTTTGTGGTTTTCTGGGATATTCCAGTTCCTTTTTATCAAAATGCAAGCTAGGTGCGGTGGTGTACACCAGTAATTCCAGTACTTGGGAGGCTGAGATAGAAGGATCACAGGTTCGAGGCCAGGGTCTTGGTGAGAACTTGTTTCAAAATAAAAATGGCTAGGGGTGTAGCTCAGTGGTAGTATTCCCCTGTGATCAGTCCCTAGTACCACATACACACATGAAGATGCAAATAGTCTTATCATAGTTCTTATTCTTAATAAATTTTGCACGTTTATTTTAAAAATAAACAAGTATATAAAAAGGACAAAAAATCTTCTATACATGCATTGATAGGTAATCACTATTAATATTTTAGTAAATATCATTTCACACTTTTCTATCATGCACATTGTTTTTGCCATGTACAAGTGTGCCATGAATATCTTTCCATGTCAGTAAATGCAAAATTCCATAGTTCTGTTTAATAGTTCTTGCCATTCCATTCTATGAATGCACCATAGTTATGTGCAGCTCATACTGAAGAAAAATACTTATAGTTTGAAAGGATTGGTATAGACCTAATTGTTTGAGAACAAAGGAATGTTTGATTCTAAGCATCCTGATAAACTGGGAAGGGAGTTCTTTTTTTATATAGAAATAAATCTTTTGGCCAGGGGTAGTGGCCCATGCTTATAATCCCAGTATTTGGGAGGCTGAGACAGGAGTTTCATGGCCAGCCTTAGCAATTTAGTGAGACCTTCAGCAACTTAGTGAGACAATGTTTCAAAGTAAAAAAACAAAAAAAAGGGCTGAGGGTGTAGTTCTGAGGTAGAATGCCCTGGGTTCAATCCCCAATAATCCCCTCCCCCCTCAACACACACACACACACACACACACACACACACACACACACACGGAAGGAAGGAAAGGAGGGAGGGAGGGAGGAGAGAGGAAGGAAGGAAGGAAGGAAGGAAGGAAGGAAGGAAGGAAGGAAGGAAGGAAGGAAAAATCTTTTTCAGGATCTGTTAAATCAGGCATTAGTCCTTTCTGCCTGTTGCATGATGCTGTACTAGAAGTACATTTCTCCAATATAATTTGATTTTCAAGTTACTGTTAAGGGCATTATGCTTGGTGGTAAGCTAAGTGCCCCAGGGTGAGTGCTTGACTCTTGGTTACTGCTTCATGGTTCAGATAACTAACATCAAGTCTGAAGCCAAGCATGTTAGGAAACTTTTCAATTCATTATATATTCACTTAAAATGTTAAGAAATTAACATAGAAATGATGATTTAAAAGATGAATTACCAGTTTTTGTCTAACAAGTTGGCAGAGATTTTAAAAGCACTGAAAAGTGGTGTTGACAGTGTGAGGGAGCTGACACTTTCTGGTTGATGTTTTAACTTTACAAAGTTTAAAGTTGTGCACATGCTATGAACGGTCTGTTCCAGTTCTAGGAATTTAGCCTCATAAAATAGAAAATTTTCCAACATTTTCCATTTCTAACATTTTCCAACAAATTTCAACATATGGAGAAGTTTACAAAAATTTTCAGGGAACATTCATGTACTACCATTAATAATGTGTTTGTTTTATTAATACCTGTCTGTCAATATATATAATTTTATTCTCTTTTTTTTTATGGTCCTGAGGATTGGACCCAGGGCCTCTCACCTGCTAGGCAAGTGCTCCAGCACTGAGCTACATCCCTACCCTTTTTTATTTTATTTTGAGACCTAATCTCCCTAAGTTGCTCAGGCTAGTCTCCAGTTTGTGATCCTCCTGCCTCAGCTTCAAATAGTTGAGATTATAGGTGTGTACCACCATGCCAAACAATACTTACTATTTTTAATGCAATATTTTTGCCTCAAAGTAAGTTGCACAAAAGCAGTCATAATCAGAAATGTATACAAACATTTGCCTGCAAGGGTATTCATGTTACTAGTATTTATAATGGGAAAACATGGAAACAACCAAAATGTACAACAATAATGAACTGGTTATGAGGGCATATCCCTATGATAGATGTAGTAAAAATGATCCTCAGCTGGGCGTGGTGGCTCACGCTTGTAATCCCAGCATTTGGGAGGCTGAGACCGGAGGATATGGGTTCGAGGCCAGCCTCAGCTACTTAGTGAGGCACTCCACAACTTAGAGAGACCCTGTTTCAAAATAAAGAATAAAAAATAGGGCGGGGGGTGTAGCTCAGAGGTAGAATGCCCCTGGGTTCAATCCCCAGTACTGCAAAAAATTAAAAATAAATAAATAAATAAATAAATAAATAAATAAATAAATATCCTCTAGGAGACTATTTAATATTTCATAGGTTAAATCTTCATGTTAAATGCAAAAATAGACTTTTGTGATATAAACAATGGAATCCAAGAGCCAGACGTGGTGATGCCTACCTATAATCTTAGTACTTGGGAGGCTGAGACAGGATTGCAAGTTTGAGGCCAGCCTCAGCAACCTAGTGACCCTTAGCAACTTAGGAAGACCCTATTTCAAAACAATAAAAAAAGGGCTGAGGGTGTTGTTCATAGGCAGACCCTCTCCCACCCCCCAGGTTCAATCCCCAGTACCACAAAAAGAAAAAAAAAAAACAAGAAAAAAGGGAATCCATGAATAATTAATGACTATTATGATTTTTAAATATTTTTGGTTTATCTCTTCAAAGGGTGAAGCCTATTACTTTTTTCTCATGAGATTATTGAAATAAACAATAGAGAAATGTGTAAAAATCTCTGGAATTATTTTTACTTAGCCTAGTGATTTTATTTGGACTCACCATCCATCTTCATAAAGTTTCCTTTACTGCTAAAGTTTTCTTAGGCATCTCATTTTAACCCTTCCCAAATAACAGAGGAAGATTTTAAAGTTCAGAGTAAAACAGGACAGTACCCAACACCTCATCTTGGTGTATCTTCTGCTTTCCTCCCACCACCAGCAGAAACAGTATTTGAAAGATTATACATACATGCACAGATATGTGCATGTGAGAATTAGAAATAATTTCTCCCTTTCAATCAGATAACATTTTCTTAGGGTTTTTTTTTTTTTTTTCAGTATTGGGGATTACACCTAGGACCTTGAACATGCTAGGCAAGTGTTCTACCACTGAGCTACATCTCTAGCCCCTTTTACCTTATTTTGAGAGAGAGTCTTGCTAAGTTGCCCAGATTGGCCTTGAACTTGTGACCTTCTACCTTAGCCTTCTAAGTAGCTGGGATAAAATCCCAAGTAATTGATTACTTTACTGTAGGATATAATGAGCATAAACTATTATTATTAATAATAAAATATCACATAATCATGCAATAAAGAGCAGGATGTGAATGGAGAGACATGAAGCAGAAACTCAGTATCACTTCATTCTTTATCACATTCTATTTTTGCCTTTTAGAGGTTGAAAATAACTTCCAAGTTGGAAGATAACTGTTCCTTCAACCATGACCAGCAGTATCTCAGAGAGTAGTTCAGAGATAATTGGGAATGACTGTCACTGAAAAATAGTGGTAGACTAATTAGGACATCTAATGAATTTCATTTGAACTGTATATATAATATCTCACTTTCCTAGACCAATAGTGGACAGAGTTGTATTTTAAGTCCTTTCTTTCATCATTTTAGATTTATTCATAACAGAACCCTCATGGTCCGATCATTTTACCCATGAACATTACCTATGAGCTTTGGGAACCATAACAAATATTTTATTTAGAAGGCTTTCCCATGAGAGTGTCGATTTACTTTGTTTCTGAGGACAGCATTAGTTCTAGTGTCTGAAAATTTTTCTAGGCAAATCTCTCCAATGTTTAGTGCTGCTTACAATGAAATTGGTCAACCTGGAAAGCATGAGCTTCTTTCCCATTAGTAGAGATGTTCAATGACAGAGATGATAGCTCTTTCTCTCAAACAGTGGTTACAGACTGAAATGTCTAGATACTTAAGGCAGCTGGGCAGATGATGAGTAAATGAAGTGAGCAATTGGAAGTGGTGAGGCCTTTGTGGGAGTGAAGAGGACATGCCTCCTTCTAAGGTGCCCTGCACATGCTGCTCCAGGTGCAGTTTCAAAAGAAGGCCCAGATTTGGAACTTTGTGTGTTAGAATTAAAAAAACAAAAATTCTATGAAGTCCAAATAGACTATATCTGCATGTCCTCAAACCATCCGTTTATAATCTCTGGCTTAAAGTATTTCAAAAAGATTCTTGCATTGTAGAGAAGACTGATCTAGGAGACCTTGAAATTCTTTTTAAAATTTAATGACCAGTAAATAGTTCCATATGTATGTATAACATTTCAAAAGGAATGCCTCTGTTAATAGCTGTTAAATTAAAAAAAAATGGCTTTGTATGATGTAAGAAATAAACTTACCTTCCTGTTCTTTCCTGAACCAGCAATTTTTATTGTAGAATGATAGCTGGATTCATGATCTTTATGCCTGAGAGATTATCTGTTAATATTATGCAGACAATCATATGATTTAAAAATCAAAGCAAAATATAATGGAAAGTGAAGTCATTTGCAAAAGTCACAATCACTAACCTCTTTGAATTTTCTTTATATAATTCAAAATAATAGTTAAGAGAATGAGTTGACAAGTAGAAATCTAATATACTAAATATATTGGGGTGTATTTTAGTACTAACTTGGGAAAACAGGAATTCTTATAGTTTAATTATATTAGATAAGACATTTTTTGAGAGTTTTTAGGGGGCTGAAATGTAAATTAGTGGTAGAGTGCCTGCTTAGCAAGCACAAGACTCTGGGTTTAATCTCTAGCATCCACCTTTCTGCAGAAAGAGAGGTGGGGGAGAGAAAGAGAGAAAGAAGTACATTTTGCTTGTGACATTTCTGAATTTTTGAAATAACAAGCAAGGCTGTGGCAGTTTTTTGAACAAGATCATTTCTTTACCAGTGACCAAAAGAAATTCATTGCATTGATCTAAAAATCCTCTAATTATATAAGGGAATATTTTCATCATGAGTCAACCTAATCAACACTGGTCCTTGGGATATCTTATTTGATGTGAAACTTACTTCACTTCACTTTATTGATATGATTTTGGATTAAATTGAAGATTTTTCTTGGAGAAATTGAAATATCTTTTAGCAGTGGTAGAAAATTATTATCAACTGTTCTGCTTTCTTGAACATAAGCTTATTGCAGAAAGTCCTTATTGAAGCCTTATTTATATAAATGAAATAGTAGTTTGGGAATAGAAGTGGGAGCACAAGCTCTGTATTTCAATTAGATAATTTTTTGATTAATCTTTATAATTTATATGTAATTATAATTTATAATCACTGCCAAATAACAGCTAAACTTTGAAAATATTCAGTGGCTATGCATCAATAGAAAAAGAAGAAAAATACCTTTGAAAGTATTTTTTAAAGTTTTAAATGAACTTTGTGGCTAATAAAGACTAGAAAGGAGAAAAAAAAAGCATAAGTTTTCTATTGTGTTTAATCCCAACCCATTCAATAAACAAAAAAATGGGATGAGCATGCATCATAAATATTGATGATAATCAGCATTAAAAATTACTAACAAATGATTAGGCTTTTCTAATTGACATTGTTTTGTGTTTTCTTTTTGTCTCTAACTTCTTAATTTATTAAATCTTGAATCATTTTCATTAGACAGAGATGGCCCAGATGTAACTCTTTGATAAATACAATTCAGATACCTATCCATATTTACCATAAGTTGGTCAATAATTTTCATATTATTGGAGATTAGATTCTTCTTTTTGAAGTTGGATTATTAAAGTTTCATTTCTTCCTTTTGTAGAGGTATCAGAGATGGGTACTGAGCATATTTTATTTATTCATTTACTATCCTCGTTACTTTAGAGCCTGAGGTTGCACCTTCAGATTACATTTTTTTAAAACTATGAAATGATAGAGTCATAAAAATCGCAATAGTATGCTACTGGAAAAAAGATTTTGTCCTAGGGCCTTGTAGTTCACTAACTGAGACTTTCCTTAGACCAGGGCAGGTAGAATATGGTAGACAGTGAGGCCCTTGACAAAAAAACCAAAAAAAACTATCATAAATTTCCTGAAGCATAAAGCTGAGAATCAGTAACAGGGATAATCTCAATTGCTAAAGAACATATTCAGAGAATGATGATCTTCTGAAGTAACCAGGGCTTCAGCTATACTCATTTGCCCTCAGGTTTTTATTAAGTGGCTTCTACAATGAGTTCTATTTTGTATGTCCAAAACAGACTCATATGTCAGAATACTATATTTTTTTGTTTTTATAATAAAACAAATGACAAGCCACAGTTTTCAGTAAGTGTTAACAGTTTCTCTGTAAACCAAGTGCTATTTTTAGGTTGAAGTTTAGATATTGTGATAAATGTAAATGATGAGTAATAAGAATGATTGCCCCAGTATTTGGGAATGTAATTATTAAAGTGACATTAAAATACCAGAAAGTCTATTATGGTTAATGTGTGTGAATGCAAATGGAAGCATGTGTTATAGTCACTAAATATTTATTGATTAATTTGATGAGTCTAATGATGATAAATTAATGGATTTTTAAAGGAATAATAATTAAGGCAGCAGACCCCAATCCTACCTTTTTGTTTTTCTTAAGGTATTATGAAAGATCAAGGACTAGGTAAATTCTAATTTTATTTAATTTAAAGTGTAAATATGTGCCGTAAAGTGGTGTGGTGTTAGGAGGGGGTGGGGTATAGAATACTCTGAAAACTAGTATGTCTGATTAGGACTTTTGAATTCTAATAAAACTGGACATTATTGTACTAGATATAACGTTTATTATACTGTTATGGTTAGACATAGAATGGCTCCTTGAATAACTCATAAATTGATGTTTAGAGATGCTGTAATTGAGTCCTGAGAGTTGCAATCCCAGAAGTGGATAAATCCATTATAATGGATTTACTTAGGTGGTACCTGGGAAGCCTATTGGGTGTGGCTGGAGGTGGGTCCATGGGGGCGCGGCCTTGAGATTATATAAAGAGTTCCTCCTCCCTCTGCTTCCTTTCTTGCTTCTGGCCTCCATGATGTGAACATAGCCCATGTGCTCTCCCTCCGCAATGCTCTGAGATCTGTGGTCCCCCGCTTAACATGGACTGAACCTGAAACCTTAAGAAAATAAATCTTTCCTCTAATTTATATAGTCAGATATTTAGAGTATGGCTGCAGGAATGCTGATGGATACATATACAAACTGTATTTTCTTTATGACAGAAGTGTTTGCATACTATTTTTAGAATTCATCAGAAAGTGCAGATAGAGATGTGGCACTAAAACTATTGAACTATCTAATGACATGTGTGAGTTAGGGGTCTTAATGCAATTTAGTGTTCTGCTGTGAAGCAGAGATGTCTTCTAGATAGGAAGGGTTGTGTTCCACATTCTACTGTTTTCTTTCTCTTGGCACTTGATACCTCAGTAATATCACTTTGCAAAATTTAGAGTGTTAGGTTCAGTAAGACCCTGTAACCCAAGTGGCTTCTGAAGGCATTTTACCTTTGAAATTCTCTGTGTTCTGTTCTTCTTGTAAAAGCAAATAAAGAATCTTTATTTTGAGAGTAATCCAATAGAATAAATCCAAATAGACAACCAATTCTCTTATTTATCAAACTAGTAGAAAAGCCTGTGTCAAGATACCTGCCATATCATTATATTTTAACTCAGCAGTAAGGTAAATCAGAAAGTTTCCTTTATGTATATTTCTAATGTTGAGGTTTTAAAAAATCAAATGTAGTATCATTTCTAGCAGCAGATGTGTACTTAAGAGAACATTATGTTAATATTTCTGTATATACATCTGACAAGTGGCAGGGAGTATGACTCAGTGACAGAGTATGTGCTTAGTATATACTGGGTCTTGGGTGCAACCCCAGCAACAAAAAGAAGAAAAAGAAAAAATAACTAAATAAAAGAAAGAAGTCTGACAAATTTTCAACATGGAGTATTTATGTCCAGTTATAAAATCTAAATAAGAACCAATTGTTTTTAAGGAAGGACACTTAGTACATTATTTTAACTGCCCTAATTATATATTCCTCTCATTTCTTTTAATGAATTTGAGATGCTTCCCATGATACATCTTTTTAAAGGACATTTAATGGCTTGATTGGAGGTTTCAACCTTTATGTGAATCTTTTTTTCATGGAGAATTTCTGAGCAGGATATCTTGATTTTATTATCACATCTAAAATAAGTGAAACCTCTACTAAGTGCTATTTTCTCCTTTGATTTTTTTTTTTTTGTTGTTGTTGTTGAAGACAGTAGGAATTCTATATGTGGAAAGAGATATATTCTTAGAATATATTACAATGAGATTTTATTTCATAAAAGATTAAATAAAAATCTAAACTATTTGAGTTTTAAAAATTATAGTTGGGGGTGGCGGCACATGCTTATAATTCCAGTACTTGGGAGGCCGAGACAGGAGGATCCAGGTTCGCGGCCAGCCTCAGCTACTTAGTGAGACCCTGTTTCAAAATAAAAAAGGGCTGGGGGTGTATCTCGGAGGTATAATGCCCTTGGGTCCCTGGGTTCAATCCCCAATTTTATATTGTATAAATGGCATATGAGATCTTTAATATCTTTCCAAGTGGTTCTGGCAATTTTCTTTTTCTTTTTTTCGCGGTACTGGGAATTGAATTCAGGGGCATTCTACCTCCAAGCTATACCCTCAGTCCTATTTTTTATTCTTTATTTTGAAACAAGGTCTCACTAAGTTGCGGAGTGCCTCACTAGGTAGCTGAGGCTGGCCGCGAACCGGTATCCTCTGGTCTCAGCCTCCCAAATGCTGGGATTACAAGCATGCACCATCATGCCCAGCTCTTTACATTAGAGACATTGTTTGTTCCTTAGTAAACTGTTAGTGTTAGGTATTTGTGATAAGCATTGAGAAGAACTAAGAGTAGTTCTAGCTGACATTGAAAGAGCCTTAGGATAGAGATTATATGTTTGTCTCAGCTAAAGTTTAGAATGCATTGAAAAGAAAGGAAGGCTGTCAAGAAGGCAATGTTACCTGAAGAATATCTGGATGATGCCTGGCAATGCCTTTGAGTCTGAGGGTATAACAGCTTGGCAGACTAAATCTGCTCCAGTTGCTTGATCTTAGCCTTATAGAAGGAAAAGAAAAGTAGTAATCTGAAAGTAATCTTTCCAATAATTATTTATGGGACAGTTTATCCTTAGCTTTTCTTTACATTTGTTATATGTAAAACAAAAGGGAAAAAATATGCTAGGCACAGTGGTGCATGTCTGTAATCCCAGTACTTGGGAGACTGAGACAGGAGGATCGCAAGTTCAAGGCCAACATGTGATAACTTAGAAAGACCTTGTTTCAAAATAAAAAAATAAAAGGGACTGGGAGTAGAATGCCCCTGGGTTCATTCCTCAGTATCACCAAAAACCCCAAACCAAACCAAACCAAAACAAAACAAAATGATGATCTCAAAGTATGCAATCCTTCTTTCAGTTTATAACCTCCTTATTTTCAACTATATGCTGTTTTCCTTCTTACCATGCTGTGTACACTCTGTCTCAAGGCCCTCAATGACATCAGTCCCTGTTGCCTTTCTTTTGCCTTCTTACTTATTCTTGACTGTGGCTGTTTCAGCAATTACCACAACCCTTCGCCCTATACCTTTGTTACCAGTGCCCAATCCTCTTTTCTTTTCTTCACTACCAGATTTTGTGGATAATTAATATATAGCACTTTCATTTTTTTTAAAAAAATTTACTACTTATTTCAACTTCAGCTCTTTTTCTTTTGACTCTATCAAAATCAAGTTATGGAAATTGTTTCCCTCTACATTACTAAGTTGCTTGGACTCACCACATCTAGTATTCTTCTTCTTTGACCATACTGCAACATTTGGCCATATTGACCAAGCACTTTCTTATTGAAATTATCTCTTCTTTTTGTCTATGAGACACTGGAGACAATGAATTCTTTTATTCACATTTTAACAGGTCATTTTAATAATTATTCTATGGCAATAATTCCAACATCTTCCCTGAGTCGGAATCTTTGAGGAGTGTTGAAGGTCAATCCATGCAAATCAACATGAATCCCTAGGGGCCAGACATGAGGCTGAAAATGATGAACCAAGTCAAGAGTCATGAATACAGAGCTAGTAATAAAGGATCTTGGGTAATTATCACAAATAAAGCTGAAGTGCCCATAGCTTTCCAGTTTGACAGCTGGTATCTTGATAAACCAGATTGACTTAAAAACACATGGTTGGAATCTGGCAACAAGAAACTTGGGGGCTGAGGATGGATTCCATCTGTCCCTCTGTCTGCCTATGAACCCATCAACCAATTTTGGCTTCTCCAGTGACTCTCAGTTCTTAGGAGAGAGGCTGCAGCACATCCTGGGCATTTGTAAGATGGATACCAATTTCCAAAAAATGTTTCTCTAAATTATACTCTTTGAGACAAAGAGTGTTGGAATTAACCTTGGTGCCAGAAGGAATCTAGTACCTTCTGCACCACATAGTAATTACAATGTAAGTTCTTGGGAATGATAGGAGATTGTGAGTGTAGAAGGTAATGGTAGGAAGCAAGAGAGGCGCTGAACAAAAGTGATTATGGGTGGGACATGAAAACACTGGGTTATGACTTTAGAATGGTCTGAGAAGTAGAGTCTTTAGCAGGGTTTGTCTGAATTTATTTTGCTGAGGAGCAGTAGGTTGGCTGTGTTAGGGAATTAGCTAGGTTGCTGGGGTGTGTTCTTGAATTTGGGACTCCTATATAAGTTAGTAGGGAGTACTGAGCATCAGAGGGATAAACCAAGTCAGAATCCGTTAAAATTTTTTTTTTTAAAGCTGAAATTTAAATGTTAGAAAGGGCCCAAAGAATTGCAGGGAGTGATGGTGTTAAGGGTCTGAAGTTAAGCAGAAATAAGACTATAGTGAGGTTAGGTCGGGGAAAAATGGAGAGAGTCCTGAGTGATTTCCTAGACCAATTTGGAGCATACTGGGTATGCTTTGCAGTTCATAGATGGATGGTATTTGACTATGTGAGAAGGGTTTGAGGGATTAGGCAGAGTTGAGAAGTAGTATGAATATGTAGGCAGGAGAACCAGGTGGGATCTACAACTTCATGCTTTCTCCTAACCCTGGTCTGTATTCTCTTGCTTTTTAGAGGGTGTTTGCTAAGTCTTTCTGGATGGTCTACATCTCTTGCAGGTACTGCCTGTAGATGGGGTTTTTATCTTTGCTCAGAAGTGTTGGGAAGCAGCTGAGTGGAAGCCATTGTGTCTAGGGCTGTAACTCTTCAAATCAACTGCTTCCTGAGTGTGAGACCCATGGCTTATTTATCTTCATAGTGCTTTCTCAGGAAATAATTTTGAATGAATGATACACCAAAAGGAACATTATAAAAGATAACCAAGTTTTACTCTATAGAAAAGTTTTTCATTATAATATTTGTTGTGGCATTATTAGACTACAATAGGCATTTTGTAAAATAACGAAGGAGAAATGAGAATATACTTGTCTGAGTTTATTGTTTGTATAAGGTCTAAGACATATTAAATTTAAATTTTTATTGCCATTTAACCCAGAGGATAAAAAGCGTCTGTTTGACATAGACCATAGACCTTTTTTTTTTCTTTTCTTTTCTTTTTTCTTTTTTTTTTTTTTTAAGAAAACTGTATCTGGTTTATACACTGAAACTTTTACATATAAGATGATTGGTAGAATAATGTTCTTTTTAAAAATAATAAACAAATGAATGTTTCAGGAAACCTGTGATAGACTGAATCAGGTGGAACTGATTTAATGTTATGGATAATTACATAATTAGTGCTGTAAAAAATAACCATACTATCTGCTTGATGGACTGGAGCTGCTGTGAAGGAGGTGTATAATTATACAATCAGCAACCTCCTCCTATGCTGATTCTAGGTAATCCTTTTTCTGCCTTGCTTGAGAAAGGGCTTCCTGTCTTGTGTTTCCTGATGTTATTTATGTGAAGAGAGCTGAGCCTTGAGTAGTTCCCCATCCCTTGGTAAGTCTCTTCATGGCCTGGATCTGTGTAAGAGCATCCTGTGAGACCAGCTTTTTTGATATAACTTCACAGTAAAAAAAACATTGTTCATCAGGACCCAGTATACTCCACAGATGCATACCTGAAACCAAGGTCTGTGAAACAATTCTTATTCTTTCTAATCTACTCCATTATTCTGTTCTGCTCTATTTTATTTTTAACAAATGCTAGTGAAGGCCCACCAATTGATTTCAGAACCTATTAATGGCTCATGACTCACATTTGAAAAATACAACCTTAGGCCTTAGTGATTGCTAACGTCAGTGGAAGGGATTCAGAGAGCAGCGTAATGGGGCTGCTGGGGCTTTGTGTGGTAGGTGGTGTGGCATGGTTGAAAGAGCAAGGGCTTTGGCATTGGAAAAATTTTTGAAAAATCTCTGCTCTTCCTTATTTTAGCTGTGTGACTTTGAATGTGTTACTGAACTGCTTTGAGCCCCAAATCCCTTATGTGTGAAACAGGGTTCCAAATACAGAAGTCAGAAGGTGAGGGTTGGGGCCTCTCTGTAAGGGGTATATATGTGCTTGTGTGTATTAAATGATATCATGAAAGAAAATATTTTTCTGCCTTGTCTGAGAAAGGGCCAGTGAGTGCTCTGAAAGTAAAACGTATGTCAGGGTAGGTGATTCATCAGGCTTACTTTCTTTCCCCAAACTTCCCCAACTTCAGAAATCTCAACTGTAGTTACAATCTTTGCCTAGCAGGATAATTATGAGGATCAAATTAGATTATGGGAGCCAATATTTGCTGCACTAATAAGAATATTTGTTTTTATTAGTGCAACCTTAAAGCAGCTTTACTATTACAGAATAGGTCTTTGCAGGATGGCACATTCTGAAAATGTTACATGACAAAACTAGAAAACAAAACTGGTTTTGAGATCCTGTATCATAGCTGTTACTAGGAAGTATTGTTTTGAGATACAGGTGTTGTATGTTGGTATAGGAATGCTACCTCCAGAACAGCTCCTCAAGGATGATTTATAGTGCCTGTTATAAATTATGATATGCATTTGAAGTTCATATTACATTCTATATAAAGTTTAAAGAATCTTTAAAGTTATTGCACAAAGGACTTTGCTTTCTCAAGACCTGGAAAAATGAAGGCAGAAGACCACTCCAATTACTCTATAATATTTCTGCCAATGTTTCTTTACCTTAATTGGAATTCAGTATAACAATTTAATTGTGAGTAATTGTGAATAATGTAACCCCTATCTCACAGCTTGAAAGCTGGGGGGGGGGCTCTTTTCACTGTACATTTTTATAAAACAACCTCCTTTTCTTTAAATATGTTACAGTTTTTACTACTTCTGAAACAGTTTGTGACTTTGAAATGCTAGTTCCTCACTAGTTTAATTTGGGACTTTGTTTTCTGAAAAGAAATTCCTTGGTTTTGTTACTGCTGCACTCCTTTCTTCCATTCATCTTTTCTCTGGGGTTCTACTGAGATTGTGATTATTTAGTGGTAACCTGGGCTTTGTTGGTTGTGTGGAAGGGACATAAATCAGCCAACATAAGTATGAGCAATGACAGCTACAAAGCATCTTTTCCATATTTCTTATCCTCCACAGTGTACAATCTCTGGTTGCTCTGAAATATTTCCATCTCACTTTAGGCATATGTTGGTTGATTACACTTAATTTTTTTGCCATTTCTAAGTTTACAGTCTCTTACATTGCATTAGGAAATCACCAAACACTTTATGTTAACTTTCAATTGCACTTAGAGACATTCAGGAGAAAAGGTCTGGCTCCTTTAAGACGGAAGCACCCTTTTTTTCCTGCCAGAATGCTCATTGTAAAAAAGGGCTTAGCCATAAACTGCTTCAATGTAAATTGAATATTGATAGAGAGGGGAGGTTAATTGGCCTTAGTTACATGGTTGCTAAGGAAGCATTTTCCTGATTGGGAGGATACTCTCCTGGGTGTTCTGCAGCTTCTTGTGGACCTAAGATGCTTTGTTTTATCTCTTGCTTTCTGTTTCTGAGTTGGAAGAGGAAAGAGCAGAAAGCTATCATAGGAATGAAAAGCTGTGAAGCAGATGGTTGCTCTGTCTTTGCTACAGAAAGAGAGAGAGCTAAATACTGACTAGCAACAAGCCAATGCCAGCAAGGACTCTTTGTTTAAGGCAGACAGTTGGAAAATACCATGAGGGCAAGATATAAAGAGCTTGCTGGGAGGACACAGAGAGGTTAGACCAGAGTTTTTTCAGTGTCTGGATACATGTAGGCAAGAGAAATTAAAGCATATTTTCAGTGAGCATCAAACATCCATGTTCAATCATAGGGTTAACAGTTTTCTATGTGGCTGAGTTTATTAAGAAAAGTTATTTAGCTTGTATTTGGTTGTTTGTATTTTGGAGGTTTTGTACTATACTATGTATTATACTTAACAAATTGAGAATTTTTTATCTATATTTGTTTTTATAAAAATGTTTAGTTATAAATATCTTTGTTTATGTATAGCATATCACTTAGTAGTAATACAAGTAACTGGAGCAAATTGTAATTTTTCATTGAAATAATTTTTCGTCTTTGTCTATCAACTATCCATATAAGCTCTAATTTCTGGTTATACTTAGGTTAATTTCTTTTTTTTTTTTTTTTCGATACTGGGGATGGAATCCAGGGGCATTCTACCTCCAAGCTACATCTCCAGCCCTATTTTTTTATTCTTTATTTGGAAACAGGGTCTCACTAAGTTGAGGAGGGCCTCACGAAGTTGCTGAGGCTGGCTGCGAACCTGGATCCTCCAGTCTCAGCCTCCCAAGTGCTGGGATTACAAATGTGTACCACCGTACCACCACGACCGGCTTACTTAGGTTAATTTAAAAGTATTTTTTTTTTTTTTTTGTGGTACTGGGAATTGATCTCAGGGGCATCCTACCTTTGAGCTACACCCCCAGTCCTATTTTTTTATTCTTTATTTTGAAACAGGGTCTCACTAAGTTGCAGAGTGCCTCACTAAGCAGCTGAGGCTGGCCGCAAACCCAGATCCTCTGGTCTCAGCCTCCCAAATGCTGGGATTACAAGCGTGCGCCACCATGCCCAGTTTAAAAGTAATATTTTTTAATACTGAATGATACTCCATTAACTTCAGGAAGTTAGTGCCTATATTTTGCTTAATTTCATTTTCCCCTCATTACTTCATTCAACAGATATTTTTGAGTATCTATTGAGCATTGAGTATTGTGCTAAAGGATACTGCAAGGCAGAAAATTCTCCTAGGAAGTAGTGTTGTACTTCTCAGGAGAGTTTGGAAAATGGAAGTTGTTTTACTAGCATTTTCTGATCTATATTAGAGTTTATTCATTGTTAGTATTAAATATTATTTGTACTGAGTATTATTATTTAGATTTTATGGTACTTTTAAATTGTAAAATTCTTTTCAACAGTGTTATTTGGATTATTGTTATAGACATATACTTAAAGAGAGGACCAGATTTTCTTAGTTCATCTTATAATCGTGGGGTGTCATGGGAGGGTACACAAGTCCTCCTTGATAGCCTCTCTTGAATTTACCTTTAGCATCATGGCCACACAGTTCTTGTCCTGTGTGAATAGCAGGAGAATCTTAGAAAAAGCATACTGTAGTGGCCCTTTTGAGAACCTCTAATTATTATAGTAGTAGTCACAGAAAAATTAGCATGGAATTACTTAAGTGTAACTAGAGAGCTTAGTAAATACATGGGTCGTCTTCAATGACAAATCCTTTCCTTTCTCCTCCCTTCCCTTCCCCTCCCCTCCCCTCCCCCCTTCTCCTCTCCTCTCCTTTCCTCTCTTCTCTCATTTCATTTCCTTCCTTTTTCTTTCTTTCTTTCTGGATTGAATCCAGGGGCATTCTACCTCTGAGCTATACCCCAGCCCTTTTTTAGTTTTTATTTTGAAGCAGGGTCTCACAGGTTTCTGACAGTCTTGCTACATTGCCAAGGCTGTCCTCAAACCTGCAGTCTTCCTGCCTCAGCTTCTCAAATATTGGGATTACAGGCGTGAACCACCATGCCTGGCTTATCAATGTCAGATCTTCTGCAAAGCCAGACAAGGCTATCAAGTAAAAAACATTCATAGAATAATAGGTTAAATTGGACTCCTTCATTAGTCTCTAATAGAATAACATATTAAATATATGAAGAGTACTCAGTGGTCCTTGCAACTTTTTATGTTAATAGAAGTGCAGATACATTTTGATAGTTAAAAAACAGTTGTTTCCTAAGTCCTCATTTTCAGATTACCTAGTTCTCCTCTCGCTTCACAATCAATCAAGGTATGCCTTTGGTAGCCTTTGTAACTTAGATCATCTTTCAACGACTTGAGGTTTAGTAAGTGAAAGGTATCTTCAGGAAGAAAAGAAAACAATATATATATATATATATATATATATATATATAGTTCATATATATATATTATTCATATATGTATATATCATCCAGTGGATCATATATATATATGATCCAGTGTTAAAAGGTAGACATTTCATACAGATTTTGAGCAAAATGATGAATAAATGAGAGAAACTGACATTTGTAATAATAGCATTTGATGACTTTTTGGATGTCATAATTATTTTAATTCGGTATCTGTTACTTTATTTTAAGTGTTTATTTATTTATTTTTTTGTAGCTGTGAAAGAGACTGTACTTGGGCTGAGATTTTTTAAAAAGTGTTTTTATTATTTTTTTCAGAACTCAACTGCTTCTATTAAGGTGAAGCTCAGCTAGTAAACTCATTAAGTAAGGACCCTAGGCAGTTCTCTAGTGCCAAGTCTGAAAGTGCAGTAGTCCAGACATCTTTGCATTGCCGTCATGAATGACCTTGAAGGGAGCCAGCACTTCATAAAGCAAAATCCTTTCCGTGGCACTTCGTTCTGATTTGATTGATGCCTTAGAAAAAGCTGTACGATTTTCTTTTCTTTATATTGTGGGGTATATACTCTTTATACTTCATAGATTTTGCACTTGTCTGGAGTATTTTGTTGGCAGGGCCTTATAGGTTCTGATCTTTTCCTGACTGCAGTACAAGTAAGTGATGAAATCACTCTCCTTTGATCAATTATTATTAGGGAGTAAGGTCTTAGTGCACTGGGATCATGGTTTTTTAACAATGGAAAAATACTGACTTTCTAACTTAAGTGTAATACAATCATTTTTCTTCTATCACAATCTTCAAATGTCTCAGTTGGTTGAAGATTCTTTAATACTGAGAGTCTATGATTTATATTATACAAAGGATATACATTCCTGTCTATCCACTATCTGCTGTACTTTCTTAGACCGACAGTTCTCCTTTTAGTTTTTTACTTTAATATATAGTGAAGGCTTTTAGTACACAATTTTACATAAAAAAGACCCTAGACATCTTAGAGATAAAATTATTATTTTACTTCTCTGGAGCTACTTGGTGATTTCCTACCTAAGAGGTTACTGTAAAGTTACTGAACAAAGGCTTGATCATTTGTCTCCTTTGTCACTGCTCTATGAAACACCAAGGGGAAAGCTTTTCAACAATTTAGCTCTAGAGAATGTATAAAAAGTATACTCTGACCCTTGGGGCGAGGCGCTTAGGATTAACACAGGCATTATGGTTTGGTGGAGATGGAACTCCTATCAGTTGCAACTTGGTGGATCACAGAGATCATTTTAGAGTTTCCATTCTTCCAGGGAGCCATGCCAGCCTGTAAATCCAAACACTAGTGCCTTACCTTCTCCCTTGGGGATCTGAACTTGGCAGTCCTGATCCACCCCTGTGAACAGAACCTTGAATGTTGAACTTCTCTTGATGTACTTTTCTGCTTTCACTTGGATGTTGTCCTGTGTGAATCTTCATGTGTTTCTCTTATAATTTAATGCAAATTACTGGTGTCTGTCTGTCTGTTTGTCTCTCTCTCTCTGTTTCACAATTTTGTTGGATACTGTGTGGTTACATCTGAACTAAACCAGTTATTCAGTTTTCCTGACAGACTTTTAAGTCCTGACCTCCGAACTTCTACCTTATGAAAAGAAAAGGGTAAAATTTGACTGACTTTTTTCCTAGGCCTTTGGATCACAGTAATTTATAATAATAAATATATTCTATAATTTATAACTACATATATATTCTGTAATTCAATAAAATGAGAAGTTCAGAAGAAGTTTGGTTGAGTTTATTGGGTATTCTACGTATAACATCATGTCGTCTGCAAAAAGGGATAGTTTTAGTTCTTCTTTCCCTATCTTTACCCCTTTGATTTCCTTCTCTTGCCTTATTGCTCTGGCTAGAGTCTTAAGTACTATATTGAACAGAAGAGGTGATAATGTACATCCTTGCCTTGTTCCTCTTTTTAGTGGGAACTATTGCAGTTTCTCTCCATTTAATATGATATTGGCCGTGGGCTTATTGTATATTGCCTTTATGATGTTGAGGTATGTTCCTTCTATACCGATTCTCTGAAGTGCTTTTAGCATGAATTGATGTTGGGCCGGGCGTGGTGGCGCACACTTGTAATCCCAGCATTCGGGAGGCTGAGACCGGAGGATCCGGGTTTGCGGCCAGCCTCAGCTACCTAGAGAGGCACTCCACAACTTAGTGAGACTCGGTTACAAAATAAAGAATTAAAAAAAAATAGGGCTGGGGGTATAGCTCGGAGGTAGAATGCCTCTGAGTTCAATCCCCAGTACTGGAAAAAATAAAAAAAGAGTTTAGCATCAAACAAAAGCCCAGGGCCAGATGGTTTTCCAAGTGAATTTTATAAAGCATTTATAGAAGAGCTAATCCCAATACTCCTCAAGCTATTCCGTGAAATAGAAAGAAACGGGACCCTCCCAAACATATTCTATAAAGCCAACATCACATTAGTACCAAAGCCAAATAAAGACAGCTCAAGAAAAGAAAACTATAGGCCTATATCATTGATGAACTTAGATGCAAAACTGTAAGCAAGATACTAGCAATGCGCATTCAAAACCACATCAAGAAAATTATACACCATGACCAAGTTGAGTTCATCCCAGGGATGCAAGGCTGGTTCAATATACGAAAAACAATCCATGTAATTCACCACATAAACAGAATCAATGACAAAAATCACATGATTATCTCAATTGATGCTGAAAAAGCATTTGATAAGATCCAACATCCATTCATTTTTTTTTTTTTTTTTGTCGTACTGGGGATTGTACTCAGGGGCATTCTACCTCTAAGCTATACCCCCAGCCCTATTTTTTTTTAATTCTTTATTTTGTAACCGGGTCTCACTAAGTTGTGGAGTGCCTCACTAGGTAGCTGAGGCTGGCCGCGAACCCGGATCCTCAGGTCTCAGCCTCCCGAATGCTGGGATTACAAGCGTGCGCCACCACGCCTGGCTTGATGGTAAACTCTTTATTGCTGTTTCTATCTCTTTGATTGTTATTGGATGATTTAAGTTTTCGATATCATCTTGACTCAATTTGGGAAGGTTATATGTGTCTAGAAATTTGTCAATTTCGTCTAGATTTTCCATTTTGTTGGAGTATAGGTTTTCAAAATAGTTTCTGACTATTCTCTGTATTTCCATACTGTCAGTGGTAATATCACCCTTTTCATCTCTTATTTTGGTGATTTGGGTTGATTCTCTCTTTCTTTTGGTTAGGTTGGCCAATGGTTTATCTATCTTGTTTATTTTTTCAAGAAACCAGCTTTTGGTTTTGTTGATCTTCTCTGTTTTTTTTTTTTTTTTTTTCTATTTCATTAATTTCTGCTCTGATTTTCATGATTTCCTGTCTTCTCTGGCTTTGGGGTTAGACTGTTCTTGTTTTTCCAGTGCTTTGAGCTGTGTCATTAGGTTATTTATTTGGTGATTTTCTGTTCTTCTTATGTGAGCACTCAGTGCTATAAATTTTCCTCTCAGTATTGCCTTTAAGGTGTCCCAGAGGTTTTGATATGTTGTGTCTCTGTTTTCATTGGTTTCTAGGAATTTTTTAATTTCTCTCTCTACTTCTTCTATGATCCACTCTTCATTCAGCAATGTGGTGTTCAGTCTCCATGTGTTTCCAGGGTTACTTTGGATCTTCTTGGAGTTTATTTCTAATTTCACTCCATTGTGATCTGAGAAGATGCAGGGAATTATGTTGCATTTTTTGAATTTGCCAGTGCTTGCTTTGTGGCCCAGAATGTGGTCTATTTTGGAGAAGGTTCCATGTGCAGCTAAAAAAAATGTGAATTCAGCTGTAGTTGGGTGAAAGAGTTTATATGTGTCTAATAGGTCCATTTGGTTTATGGTATTCTTTAGCTCTGAGGCATCTCTACTGACCTTTTGTTTAGAGGAATGGTGGTCTAGAGATGTAAGAGGAATATTGAAGTCTCCTAGTATTAGTGTATTGGGGTCTATGTGTGTCTTTGTATCATACAGAGTATGTTTTATGAAAGTGGCTGCACCTGCATTTGGGGCATAAATGTTGATAATTGTTGTTTCCTCTTGCTAGTAAAAGGAACAATCTCTTCTGATAAGCTTAGGCTTGAAGTCTAATTTATCTGATATCATGGTTGCTACTCCTGCTTGTCTTCCGGTACCATTGGCATGGATTACCTTATTCCAGCCCCTCACCTTTAGCTTGTGGGCATCTTTGCTTGTTAGATGTGTTTCTTGCAGGCAGCATATAGATGGATTCTGGGTTTTGATCCATTTTGCCACCTTGTGCCTTTTTATTGGGGAATTGAGACCATTTATATTCAATGTGATTATTGAGAGATGGTTTTTGATTCCTAACATTTTGAGTTTGACTTCTGTTTTCGGTGGATTTTATTCTTCTTTGCTTAGTTGTTTGCTTCCTGGAAATTATTGTTTCTCTGGTTCTGACATTTACTGGTTAGTTCTTCTTTGTAGTTAATCTCTTTAAGTATTTTCTCTAGTGCTGGTTTGGAAGACATAAATTATTTCATTTTCTGTTTGTCATGGAAGGTTTTTATATCCCCATCAATTTTAAGAGAGAGTTTTGCTGGGTATGAGAGTCTTGGCTGCAAGTTATTTTCTTTCAGGGTTTGGAATATGTTATTCCAGCCTCTGCTGGCTTTCATGACTTTATTTGGGAGTGATTCTAATTGGCCTGCCTCTAAATGTCACTTTGCCTTTTACTTTTGCTGCCTTTAAAATTCTCTCCTTGGCCTCTACACCTCTTCTTTGGTCCTGTCTCGAGGGAGTTCTGTATGTTTCCTGCACCTGTGTGTCAACTTCTCTTTCTATGTTTGGAAAATTCTCTGATATTACTTCTTTGAAGAGATTGTTTATTCCAAAAGTTTCAACTTCTGATCACTCTTCTATGCCTATTATTCTTAGGTTAACCCTTTTAATATTGGCCCAGATCTCTTCGATGTCCAATTCATACTGACATATTTTTTTTTCTAAATTATGTACTATAGATTTGTTTTTGGCTTGGTCATCTTCTAAGAGTGATATTCTATTTTTCATGTGATCTAATCTGCTATTTATAGTTTGAATTGATGCCTTCATTTCAATTATTTCTTCTTTCACTTTCTTCAATGCTTCTCTTTGGTTCCTTTTCATGTCATCGAATTCTTTGTTTATTTGTTCTTTTATTTCTTCCTTTATTTCTCTAAAGTTCTGCCTACATTCTTTCTGAAAATCCTGTATTGTTTCTAGTATTAACGATCTGAATTGTTCTTCTGGTAGTCTCTGCCATTCTGGGTTGGTGATATCTGTTATTGAGGGGTTGTGGTAGCTCATTGTTTCTTTGTTATTTTTCCTTCCCATGGTTTGCCTATTCTTAGATTTATATCTTTGCTGCTCTTTTAAGTTTTCACGTCCAATCTCTGTAGGGGGGTTAGAGGTGTCTGAAGATGTATACAGGGACAGGTTATAATCAGTGATAAAGGTTGGGTGAGAGGTCACAGTGACGAATGCAGAAATAGGATAAAGAAGAGATATGTTCCAGCGGAATAAGAGGTTGAGTGTGTT